>QANX01006290.1:65876-92840 GCA_003254975.1 Ochetophila trinervis | reverse complement strand
AAAAAAAAAAAAAAAAAAAAAAAAAAACCGATATTAGGGCTATTGGCGACGCCAGCGTCGCCTATACTGTATTAATGGCGACGCTGGCGTCGCCAGTACTGAATTATTGGGGACGCCAGCGTCGCCTTTAGTGACTTTTTTTTTTTTTTTAACTCTTAAGTCATTTGACAGGACCCGCCCCGGAAATCCCTCTGGATTTCCCGGAGAGTCCCCGTCTGAGGAAGATTCCACCAGATCCCGTCGGGGCAACCGACAGAATCCTCCTCCGAAAGGGAGTAATAATCAAATAAACAAATAAACAATAATGGGACAAATAGTAAATAAGATATGAACGAAAAGTAGATAAAATAAGCACCACAGTAAATAAACGAGTCATGCTGAATAATTAAGAAACAATATATGAAGTAGGTGGAAATGACAGAGCCACTAAGAGTGATAGACAAAAATATAAATAATACAAATCCAACATGAACAGAATAAGATCAGAGTCTAATACATAAGAAGAAGTAATAAACAGATGCGATAAGCGGATGCGATGCAGATGTGAAATGCCGATGGTAGTCCACGGGAACCTGCAACTAGGACCTAGGGAACGAAGTAAAAATAACAAAACGTGAGATATAAATATCTCCGTGAGTGCTCCTAGATAACTACAAAATACAATTTCAACCGTTAAAACCGTTAACACAGCAAGCAACAATTATAAAACCCAACCAGTATAAATCAGCAATCAATATAAAACCAAACCCGGTATAAAATCCGCAATGAATCAGAACCATCATAAAACCAACCGGTACAAATCAGCAATCAATATAAAACCAAATCCGGTATAAAATCCGCAATGAATCAGAACCATCATAAAACCAACCGGTACCACAGCATATATCGTGCCGTGTGACCCTCAGCGTCCTGACGGCGTCACAGGCGGGGGAGGGGGGCTCAGTCATCACAACGAATCGGCGTCCCAAATCCGTCATGGCAGGATCCTCATCATCTCTCTCTCGACACGTGTCCGCAGCAGAGGATGGCATATATAATAATAATAATAATAATAGCGCGCATAGAACTCATATAACTCGGTACATCTCGATACAGTGTGGTACTCCTCAAAATCATTTATAAAATCATCCATGATATCATCAATTTTTCAAATCCTTTATTTTTAAAACCATTTTGCAAATCCTTTTAATTTTAAACAATTTTCCAAAATCTTCTATTTAACAGAATTTATGAAAAGCAACAATTATATCGAATATTAAAAATTTGCCCCAAAATTTTCTTAAATTTCACAAAGTCACAATTTTTCTTTAAAATCACCAAATTTCCACAATATCGTAAAATCTCCAAAACATTTCAAATTCGCTAAACAACCAATTAAAACACAAATTTCATAAATATTCCAATAAATATGAAATCTATCAAATCATAAAATCAACTCATGCAAATATTTAAATCATCATAAAACATATTTAATAATCTTAATTTAAATGCACAAGAAAATTTAATCAAAACAAATTAATATAAATGAAATCGAATATAGCATATATTCCCAAATGATTTAGAAAATAAATGCACTCACAGGTCTGAAGCGTGCTCCTGCTGGATCTCCGGTCCAGCCCTCGATCGCGTACGAGCACCTAAAAGAATTTACCGAAAATAACTTTTTAAAAAAAAACCAAAAAATTAACCAAAGGCTCGTAGAATCCTCTAAGCCTCCAAATACAAGATTAAAACACTAAATACTAAGATTGCCCAACATTTTCAGTAATTACGAAAATATCCCAATATTTTCGAAAATTACAAAAATGCCCTTAATCGGCAAAAATCCCTAAATTCAATGGATTTTTCCGTTTCAAGTCCGATTTCAACAAACTTTATACCGAAACGAAATTGAAGATGCAAGGAACGAGAAACTACCTTCAATTTCAAGATTCGTTGTAGCAATTGATCGGAATCGATCCCGGAAGATCGGACCTCAACCGGAATTGGGCGTTTCCAAATCCGACCGAAATTGGGTCAAATTGACTGGACAGCAAGCTTGCCCACGACCCCCGGAACGCGTTGGGACGGGAGGTGAGCAACCACTCGCCGGCGGTGGAGCAAAACGGCGGCGGCGCGTGAGGCTCGGTCACGGCGGCGCGTGGGCGGCGCGTGGGGCGCGTGTGGTGGTCGTCGGAGCTCGGGAAAGTGCAGATCTGGTCGCCGGCGTGTTCTGAGTCCGATGGTGGTGGCTGTGTCGTCCCACTCGCCGGCGATCGGAGTAGATCTAGCCGGAAAGGTGACTGCCTCGGGGTGGTTTTTCCGAGACTTTGCGGCGGTTTTCCGGCGTGCTCCGGCAGTTTCCGGCGTCAAACTTGGTACCAAAATGTAGATCGTCGTCCCAGCTTTCCAACGGTACCAAGAACTCTCCTTAACTCCACCGGAACAATGAGATATGGCCGGCCAAAGGTGGTGTCGCGACTGTTCAAACTGTTCACGAGCTCTCGGTTTTGTTGCGATTTCCGGCGATCCAGGTGGTTTCACGGCGAACCACCGGTGGGGAAAGGAAGAAGATGTTGCTGGCTTCGATTTCCGAGTGGTGGTTGGTCAAGTCTGGCCACGGTGTGGCGGCTACTGGCGTGGGAAAAGTGGAGGCGAAGTGGAAGAAAGGGGAGGGGGTAGCTCGAGTTGTGCGGTGCAAAAATCCAAATTTCTGGCACTTTTTTAAAGAGGAAGACAGGGGCAATTTAGTCCTTTCTCACCATAGCCGTCCCTGCCAAAATTACCAAAATGCCCTTCACACTAAAATGACCATAACTTCCGGGTCTTAGCTCCGAATCGAGCATGCTGCTAGTCTACGAACTCGTATCGACTAGCTTTACACAACGGTACCAAAGTAAAAGCAAAATATAACCACACAAAAAAGTCAACTCCGAGCCCACTAAAAGTCAAACTGGTCAAACTTGAAAATTTTATTATTTTTCTCGAAACGGGATGTTACAAATTTGTACTCTTCATATAAGGTATATAATCTTAACACTTAAAATGTATACGAAAGGAAATGCATTATGTTGTCATATATAACATTTCCATTATACAATTTGTCACAAAATTTTTATTAACTACGCAAACAAAGTATAGATATTGCATACAAATTCTTTAAAGCTACTACATATATATGTCAATTTACATGCATGCATAATTGACATAATTGTTGTACGTGTTCAGTATGCACTATACATATATATTTATGTTTATATGATGATACCATATATGATTGATTTTACATTAATTTTTCAACAATAATGTGTACTACTTATAAACATTGCATAAAAAAAAGAAAAAAAAAAAACATAAATTAGGGATATTGGCGACGCCAGCGTCGCCTATACTGTATTATTGGCGACACTGGTGTCGCCAATACTGAATTATTGGTGACGCCAGCGTCGCCTTTAGTTACTTTTTTTTTTTTTCATTCTCAAGTAATTTGTACTCTTCATCAACAATATATAATATTAACACTTAAAATGTATACGAAAGGAAATGCATTATGTTGTCATATATAACATATCCATTATACAATTTGTCACAAAATTTTTATTAACTATGCAAACAAAGTATAGATATTGCATACAAATTCTTTAAAGCTATTACATATATATGTCAATATACATGCATGCATAATTGACATAATTGTTGTACGTGTTCAGTATGCACTATACATATATATTTACGTTTATATGATGATACCATATATGATTGATTTTACATTAATTTTTGAACAATAATGTGAACTACTTATAAACATTGCATAAAAAAAAAGAAAAAAAAAACATAAATTAGGGATATTGGCGACGCCAGCGTCGCCTATACTGTATTAATGGCGACGCTGGTGTCGCCAATACTGAATTATTGGTGACGCCAGCTTCGCCTTTAGTGACTTTTATTTTTAGTGACTTTTATTTTCTATTTTTAACTCTTAAGTAATTTATACTCTTCATATAACGTATATAATCTTAACACTTAAAATGTATACGAAAGGAAATGCATTATGTTGTCATATATCAAATTATACAAAAAGCAAAAAAAAAAAAACCGATATTAGGGCTATTGGCGACGCCAGTGTCGCCTATACTGTATTAATGGCGACGCTGGTGTCGCCAATACTGAATTATTGGTGACGCCAGCGTCGCCTTTAGTGACTTTTTTTTTTTTTTAATTCTTAAGTAATTTGTACTCTTCATATACAATATATAATCTTAAGACTTAAAATGTATACGAAAGGAAATGCATTATGTATACATATATAACATATCCATTATACAATTTGTCACATATTTTTTATTAACTATGCAAACAAAGTATAGATATTGCATGCAAATTCTTTAAAGCTATTACATATATATGTCAATTTACATGCATGCATAATTGACATAATTGTTGTGTTCAGTATGCACTATACATATATATTTATGTTTATATGATGATACCATATATGATTGATTTTACATTAATTTTTCAACAATAATGTGAACTTATTAAAAATAAAAAAAAAAAAAAAAAACAGAAATTAGGGTATTGGCGACGCCAGCGTCGCCAATACTGTATTATTGGCGACGCTGGTGTCGCCAATACTGAATTATTGGTGACGCCAGCGTCGCCTTTAGTGACCTTTTTTTTTTTTTTAATTCTTAAGTAATTTGTACTCTTCATATACAATATATAATCTTAAGACTTAAAATGTATACGAAAGGAAATGCATTATGTATACATATATAACATATCCATTATACAATTTGTCACATATTTTTTATTAACTATGCAAACAAAGTATAGATATTGCATGCAAATTCTTTAAAGCTATTACATATATATGTCAATTTACATGCATGCATAATTGACATAATTGTTGTGTTCAGTATGCACTATACATATATATTTATGTTTATATGATGATACCATATATGATTGATTTTACATTAATTTTTCAACAATAATGTGAACTTATTAAAAATGCAAAAAAAAAAAAAAAAAAAAAAAAAAAAAAACAGAAATTAGGGCTATTGGCGACGCCAGCGTCGCCTATACTGTATTATTGGCGACGCTGGGGTCGCCAATACTGAATTATTGGGGACGCCAGCGTCGCCTTTAGTGACTTTTTTTTTTTTTTTAATTCTCAAGTAATTTGTACTCTTCATCTACAATATATAATATTAACACTTAAAATGTATACGAAAGGAAATGCATTATGTTGTCATATATCAAATTATACAAAAAGCAAAAAAAAAAAAAAAATTAAAAAACCGATATTAGGGCTATTGGCGACGCCAGCGTCGCCTATACTGTATTAATGGCGACGCTGGTGTCGCCAAAACTGAATTATTGGGGACGCCAGCGTCGCCTTTAGTGACTTTTATTTTTTATTTTTAACTCTTAAGTAATTTGTACTCTTCATATAAGGTATATAATCTTAACACTTAAAATGTATACGAAAGGTTATGCATTATGTTGTCATATATCAAATTATACAAAAAGCAAAAAAAAAAAAATTTAAAAAACCGATTTTAGGGATATTGGCGACGCAAGTGTCGCCAATACTGTATTATGGGCGACACTTGTGTCGCCTATAGTGTGCATTATTGGAGGACAGGTGAACTACTTAAATTTTTGGTGAAAATTTATGGTGGGACAACTTCCTACCAACCCAAAATTTATGGCAAGTTCTCTCCCCACTTCCCCTCCCTTCAAACCGCCCCATTATTTCCTCTTCCTCTCTACCTATCTTCCCACCGGAGTCAAACAAGCCGCCGCCGCTGTTACTGCCGTCTTCCTCCAAACTCTCTCCCCGCCGGACTGTTGGGCTCCATTACCGCCGCCGCCGCCGCCACTGCTGGACTTTCTTCCTCTCAAAGTCTCTCCCCGCCGGACTGTTAGGCTCCATTACCGCCGCCGCCTTCTTCAAACGAGTATGCAACTCTCATGTCCAATTAGTTGACCAAATTGTTGTTAATATATTTGCTAAAAGATGGATAAATTAAAATAATTTTAGAATAAATTAAATATTGTATTTAATATGACTCTTTGTATGTTTATTGAATGTATATAAAGGGATGTTGTATACGTACGGTTTTGAGTGTTTGGATTTTTATGATATAATTGATTGGAATAAATTAAATAAATCCTATGAGTTTTGTTGTCATACTATGATAAATCCCATGAGTTTTGTTATTATAGTGGATATGGATACAAATGTATACGGATGGACAATATATAGATGAGCATGAAAATGTGGATAAAAACATAAGGATAGGCGACGCATTTAAATTTTCCAACGGGTCAATATATAATTTGGTCAATTCATTCATTAAATTAAAATGTAACCAATAGTATGTGAGTTAGGACATCAACAACTATATATTTAATTAGGCGACGAATTTAAATTAAAAGGCGACATATGTACTATGATAAAAGTTTATAAGCAATAGGCGACACATTTAAATTAAAAGGCGACATATGTACTATGATAAAAGTTTATAAGCAATAGGCGACGCATTTAAATTAGGACTGTTTTACATAGTATGCATGGTTCCACGAATTTATTGATATGTTGTGTGTTACAGATTAATGGATCCGAATCAGGATGATATTACTCTTCCTCCCGATGAGCCGTTATCCACAGAGGATGAAGCCTGTGCAAGTATTCCAATTCCTAAGCGGAAAGGTCGAGGACCTACAACGTTAGAAGAGTTTAGAAAGGAGGCCGACGCAAAGCAGTTGAACATACAGTTCAATAAGCATGGAGCTCCCCTAAACAAGAAAGCTGTGAGGATGGTCAACTTGATGGGCTCAATCACTCGTTCAACGTACCAATTTCCATTAAAACATGGAACGATGTGTCTCCAGCATTGAAAGATAACCTATGGCTTGCATTAAAGGTAATATACCATGGCATATATAACCCTAAACCGAATTACATTATAGAGTTATTTACTAAATGCTACATTGATGTTGTTGTAGGGTTATTCGAAGAAAGATGACTCTCATAAGGACCACACTCTTAGAAGTTGCGCTGGGAAGTGGAGGAGGTTTAAGCACAAACTGTTTGAGAAGTATGTGACCCCATACTTGAATGACCCCCAGCTGTTCAAGCACCCACCGACTGACAAGTATTCTTTCATCAAACAAGAAGACTGGGATTTATTTCTCAGCCACAGGCTTGGTGAAGACTTCAAGGTAAAAAAAAAAAAAAAAATTGGTATAGAATTTAATTATATATGAATGCATGAGTCAAACATATTTTATAGAACATTAATTCATATTAAAATATATTATGTCAACAATAATTACAGAAGTTAAGTGCGGATCGGAAGGAAGTACGGCAAGGCAACAAATATCCCCATCGACTTGGATGTAGAGGATATCCGCGTTTGGAGGTGCAGATGGTACGTAATATGTATGGCATATATGTATACATGCATGCACACACTATAAGAGTAAGTTTAATTTAATTATCGAATATTTACTAGGTCCATATGTTTAATGCATGTATACATTTGCAGCAAGCTGAGAGAGGCACCATCGAACCGATCGAGCGCGCAGAGCTATGGATCCGTGCAAGAACGAAGAAAGATGGACGGGTAGACAATCCGGAGGTTCAGTCAATTGTTGACAACATTGTGAGTTATATAATTACCAAAATTAGTGGTAACATAATTTATAATAATTATGCATAATTAACCAAATTAATATTTTTTCATGCATTTTTGTTTTTTGTAGCATGCTTTATAGCAGAATGTCACTCAAGGCATTCTTGATGCCTCTCCTCCAAATGATGTGCTTACACAAGCCCTCGGGTCCGAGGAGTATCCTGGTCGGCTTCGAGGAAAGGGACAAGGGTACACGGTCAAGAATTTTTTCAAAACATCGTGGCGAAGCACGCAAAAAAACAAGAAGGAACTCGATGTAGATGCAAATATCCAAAGACAGAATGCGAGGAAAGAGAAATTGGAGCAGGTTTTGAGTAGTCTATTTGATGTTGTCCGCAAGAAAGGAGCAGTGGACGACGTATGTGATCTCGCTGCTGCATGCGGCCTTGACATACCACCGCAGTCACCCACACAAGGATCATGTCATGCAGCAGATCATTCGAGAGGTGATCGCACCGAGGTACGTGTACCATTATAAACATTAAATTCTTACTATATATTCTTAATTTTTATTGTTATAACCCGATGATGTTTTCCAACATGTCTTTGAAATGCAGGATATTGTATGTAAGCTTGCGCAAGGGACACGAGATAACGTTGTGGCAACCGGGACGTTGACAGCCGATAGTTCAGTTTGTCATGGTATAGAGTTGGGACGTGACAACGTTAGAGTCTCACTGAATGAAGCGATTGACCTTACTGCATTGTTACCTGTACCCTCTTTTGACGTGCTATATGTTAAAGAGGCAGAAGGATCATTCGTGGCGTGGCCCTGTCATCTTGTTATTCTGCCATCCAATGAGGTATTTAATATTTCTATATATATTGAAAACCGACTTGTTTTGTTTCCATATATATGTTAGCTAATTTGTGATACGTACTAAGATGTTTTTTCTTATTTTGGTTTCAGGATTTTGGGAAAAGGAGAAAATCAAAGGGCAAACAGGTGGTTGATGTAGGATCAAGTGGCTCACATAGGTCCCAACCAGTAGAGGCCGAGCCGGCAGATCTTGCTGCAGCTGATGAAATTGACACTGCCGGCTCATACAACCTTATCCCTGCACTTGTAGAGTTGTTAAGGCGCGTCGACCCTTTCGACATTTATCACATTTGGATGACCTCCTTGCCACCGACAGTTGTGGGCCACGATGTGGAAATAGCAATTTCGAAGAAAGATATAATTGATTTTTGTTTTCTTGTTGAAAACAAGAATAGATTCAATTTAATCAATAATCAAAGTTGTCTTCAAGCTAGTAACCCCCCCTTTATATAGATATTAGGGTTAGGTTAGGAATCAATCTAGACCATAAAATAATTAAGAAAGTAATCCTAAGGCTAAAAACTAACCCTAAATAAATATAATCCGAAAATAGAAATAATTACAAAAAGGCCATTATAATCTGGAAATAGCAATAATTACGAAACTGCCATTATAATACGAAAATAGCTAAATTACGAAAGTGCCATTGTAATCCGAAAATAGCTAAAATTACTTCGTTTCGCCTTTGCAACTCCCGAACAGCATTACCACCTTCATTATTTGCTTGGATATCATGTTTAAATCATCATCTTTTGCTCCAATGGTAGAATATGGCTCTATGATGCCCGCATCATCATCTTTTGCTCCAATGGTAGAATATGGCATTATGATGCCCGTATCAACTTAGCAGTTGCATGGTTTCATGATGCGCTTCCGAAGAACAACCGTCAAAGAATGGCCGACTTTAAGAGTTTGTTGGATAGGTAAGTATGTATAATTAACTATATATGTGGATGATTATTAATAAAATTTAATAATTAATTGCTGATCATGATTTTATTTTTGGTGATTTATATAACACATACATGTCTTGGAACTGTACATCCGATGGCCAAAAGAAAGTTCGGTACGAAAAACTTAGATGGCCTAAAACAAAGGTACATGATACGGGCATCATAATGCCATATTCTACCATTGGAGCAAAAGATGATGATGCGGGCATCATAGAGCCATATTCTACCATTGGAGCAAAAGATGATGATTTAAGCATGATGTCCAAACAAATAATGAAGGTGGTAATGCTGTTCGGGAGTTGCAAAGGCTCATAGAGCCATATTCTACCATTGGAGCAAAAGATGATGATTTAGCATGATGTCCAAGCAAATAATGAAGGTGGTAATGCTGTTCGGGAGTTGCAAAGGCGAAACGAAGTAATTTTAGCTATTTTCGGATTACAATGGCACTTTCGTAATTTAGCTATTTTTGGATTATAATGGCAGTTTCGTAATTATTGCTATTTCCATATTATAATGGCAGTTTTGTAATTATTTCTATTTTCGGATTATATTTATTTAGGGTAAGTTTTTAGCCTTAGGATTACTTTTCTAATTATTTTATGGTCTAGATTGATTCCTAACCTAACCCTAATATCTATATAAAAGGGAGGTTACTAGCTTGTTAAAGACAACTTTGATTATTGATTATATAGAATCTATTCTTGTTTTCAACAAGACTTGTGTGTTCCAAGTGAGGATAGTTCTTCTTCTACTTGTTGCATTTGGGAATTGATCTTCTTATCAAAGGTATTTACTTTGTGGCGAATTTCAATTTCATTCTTTGCCTTCTAATTAGTGTTGCTATATACAATTGTTATCTAGAGGTGCTATAGGGCGGGTTTTTACCTAGGGTTTGTTCCATATCATCTTGTGTGTTGGGATTACAGTTTCTTTAAGCTTGGGGTTCCGCATCACATTTTGTTTACGAAGCATGATGATGAAGGCCTACATTTTTAGCATGATACTTATCATCAAACTCATACTAGTCGATGTTCTGTTAAAAGAATATTAATTAACACAAGAAGTTCAGTGGACAAAATTTTCTTGTCCACACAGAAGCTGATGAAATTTGGAGAAGAGAAGATTGAGAGAATAACCATGAACTTAGTCGGATTCAATGGGAACCAAGTGCAGTAATAGGGAAAGTAGTAATGCCAATCTCCACAAAAGGTAAAATTGTTTACTCAACCATGACGGTGGTGGACATGAACTCAGCTTACAATGCAATTATTGGTTGTCCGTGGCTGAATGAGATGAGAAATTTAATATCCATTTTCCATCAAATGATCAAGTTCCTAATGAAGACATGGTGGAAATGACAGGACCCAATCTACCTAATGCGGAACCCCAAGATTAAAGAATCTGAAACCCCAAACACACAAGAAATATTGAACAATAATTGGAAACAAGAACCCGTCCTACCAAACCTTTAGATAACTTGTATCTAAAAACGTGGATTAGAAGGCTAGAGAAAGAGAAGAATAATCGCCACAAAGTATTTCTACTTTGATAAGAGAATTCAACTCCTAATGCAACAACAAGAAGAAATTGATTCCTCACCTTGCAAGAACACTCCTGGGAGCAATAAGAAAATTAATTCTCTCAATTGATTAAAAACTCAAATCTCTCTCACAAAGGAATTGATCCCCCTTTATATATAAGGACTAGGGTTAGATCAAGAATCAATCTAAACCATTAAATATTAAGAAAGTAATCCTAAGGTTGAAAACTAACCCTGCAATAAAACAGCACCTATACCAATCCCAGAAGCATCAGATTCAATTTCAAAAGTTTTGTCAAAATTAGGTAATACAAGAATAGGAGCATAACATAACTTATCTTTTAGAGTTTGAAAAGCTACCTCTTGGTCCTTACCCCATTTAAACCCTATCTCTTTTTTGACAATCTCATTCAATGGTGCCGCTATGGTAGAAAAATCCTTCACAAACCTTCTGTAGAACCCAGCTAGTCCATGAAAACTTTTTACCTCAGAAACACTCTTAGGTGTGGGCCATTCTCGGATAGCCTTCAACTTTTCCTCATCAACCTCAACACCACGTGCACTCACAACAAAGCCAAGAAATATTAGTCGATCAATGCAAAAGGTACACTTTTTAAGGTTGGCAAATAACTTTTCCTCCTTAAAAACTTCTAAAACTGCCCTAACATGCTCTACATGGTCATCTAGATTTTTACTATAAATCAATATGTCATCAAAATAGACAACCACGAATTTCCCTATAAAATTTCTTAGGGTATGGTTCATTAGTCTCATGAAGGTATTAGGCGCATTAGTCAAGCCAAAAGGCATAACTAACCATTCATATAAACCATACTTAGTCCTAAATGCAGTTTTCCATTCATCCCCAGGTTTCATCCTAATTTGGTGGTATCCACTTTTCAAGTCTATTTTAGTGAACACACAAGAACCATGCAATACATCCAACATGTCATCTAACTAGGTATAGGGAAATGATACTTTACTATAATCTTGTTGATGGCTCTACAATCCACGCACATCCTCCACATGTCATCCTTCTCAGGAACCAACAACACCGGTACAGCACATGGGCTTAAGCTTACCAGCACATATCCTAATGCCAATAGCTCCTCCACTTGCCTTTGAAGTTCTTTCGTTTCCTCAGGGTTGCTTCTATACGCCGGTCGGTTTGGAAGGCTCGCTCCAGGCACCAAGTCTATTTGATGTTCAATGCCCCTTATTGGTGGTAATCCTTTATTGGTGGCCTTTCCTCATCGGACTCAGACTCCGACATTACTTCATTACCCCTCATCAATATAGTTTTCCTATTTGGACATTCGGAAGCAATATGCCCAAACCCTTGACATTTAAAATATTTTATTTCCCAATGTCTAGAAGTACTAGTAGTATTAGGATTAGAAGTACCTCTTGTTGGGTTGACACTCTTATCCTTGAACTTGGATGCATCTCCAATTTTCTCTTTGGTCTCCAAGTTCTTTTCTCTCTTCTTGTCGTCATACTTGTTCCACTTTGAATTGGAACCCCACTTCGAATTAGAGCTTGAAAACTCTTTTGATGACAGTTCACTTCTCAATTGCTTTTCCACTTTAATAGCCATGTTGACCATTTCTTCCATCTCTACATATGGATGTAGATCCACCACCTTGGCAATTTCTTTGTTCATCCCACTTAGAAATCTTGCCATTGTAGCTTCTCCATCCTCTTCAATGTTGGCCCTTATCATAATCATCTCCATCTCTTTGTAATACTCTTCTACGGACCTAGACCCTTGTGTGAGTCTCTGCAACTTTCGATGAAGCTCTCTGTAGAAGTATGATGGTACAAACCTCTTCCTCATAATTCTCTTCATCTCATCCCAAGTTGAGACCGGATCTTCTCTATACCTCCTTCTTGATTGTATAAGTTGCTCCCCCCAAACTAGAGCATAGTCGGTGAACTCCACTGTGGCTAGTTTAACCTTTTTCTCCTTAGAGTAATTGAGACAATCAAAAATTAACTCTACTGTATTTTCCCATTCCAAGTATGCCTCGGCATCACTTCTTCTCCTGAATGGCGGAATGTGCATCTTAATCGAACTTAGGTTGTCATCCTTTCCTCCTCTTGGCTCCTCTCTCCTAGGTCTTCTTCTTACAGTTTGGACTTCATACTCGTCTTCATCGGAAACAATTACTTCTTGTCTCCTGGGCCATGTTCCTTCCCTTCTAGTAGTATTGGACTTGGTCATGGTCATCTCCCTCATTGCTCCATCATCTCATCCATCCTAGATTTCAATGTTTCTTCCATCCTAGAAGTCAATCTCTCTTCCATCCTTCTATACTCACCCTCCAAAGATTGTCGTAAGAGCTTTGGATCCGGTGTTGCCACTTGCTCTTCTTCCGAAGTAGAAACTCCCTTTCCATCTCTTTTAGACATTCTTACACACTCCCTTACGTGTTTAACTCAAAAATAGTATACCCTCGTGTTTCACTCAAATTTGGCTTTTACCCTTTATATGCTCACCACTCAAGCCTTTTACCACTCAAGTCTTGTTCACCCAGTTGCACTTCAGAACCAATTATCTTAAACAAAAATATAAAACTAAAATAGCAAATTTCAAAATTAAAACCTAACAATAAAAGCAAGTTCAATTCTAGAGCAAAATTGGCACAAAAAAAAAGGACAAAAGAGTAATGAAACAAATAATAATTACTCTATGAAATTAACACAATGAGAATAGGAAACTAAACAAATTTAGAATAGGAAAGTATGAAAATAAGAAACTATGAGAATAGGAAACAAATTAAATTAAGAATAGGAAAGTAAGAAAATAAGAAACTATGAGAATAGGAAACAAATTAAATTGAGAATAGGAAAGTAAGAAAAATTAGGAAATATGGAATAATAAAAATCAGAAATCAATTAGGAATAAGTAACTATCCTAATATTCAAGCAACCAATCTCAATATTCCAACTTTCAATTATTATTATTATGTTTTTTTTTTGTTGCTACGATTTTTTTTTCTCTTCTCTTCTTCTTTTTTTTTTTGTATATATAATCAGATTCTTCTTTTTCTTTTTTTCTTTTTTTTTTGTACGATTTTTTTTTTTTGGGTACCAAAACACCAAGAACAATGAAGAACACAAAGAACTCAAGAACAAAAGAAAAAAAAAACGTAGAAACAACAAGCTAATCAAAGACTCCAGAAAGAAAAAGAAAGAACAAGATAAATAGGAATTTATCTTGGCCTTGCTCTGATACCAAATGATGCGGAACCCCAAGCTTAAAGAAACTGTAATCCCAACACACAAGATGATATGGAACAAACCCTAGGTAAAATCCCGCCCTATAGCGCCTCTAGATAACAATTGTATCTAGTAACACTAATTAGAAGGCAAAGAATGAAATTGAAATTCGCCACAAAGTAAATACCTTTGATAAGAAGATCAATTCCCAAATGCAACAAGTAGAAGAAGAACTATCATCTCTTGGAACACACAAGTCTTGTTGAAAACAAGAGTAGATTCTCAATAATCAATAATCAAATTTGTTTTACAAGCTAGTAACCCCTCCTTTATATAAATATTAGGGTTAGGTTAAGAATCAATCTAGACCATAAAATAATTAGGAAAGTAATCCTAAGGCTAAAAACTAACCCTAAATAAATATAATCCAAAAATAGAAATAATTACAAAACTGCCATTATAATCTGGAAATAGCAATAATTACGAAACTGCCATTATAATCCGAAAATAGCTAAATTACGAAACTGCCATTGTAATCCGAAAATGGCTAAAATTATGTCGTTTCGTCTTTGCAACTCCCGAGCAGCATTACCATCTTCATTCCTTGCTTGGACATCATGCTTAAATCATCATTATGCCTCATAAAAGTGTTTGGATCATGTGGATACTTGAATCGATCTTCATCAATTATTTTCTTCACAAGTCCAAGCATTCCCGCTTTGATCTTCTTAGCTCGAGAATGCATCACTGGTCCACTTGGCAGCAAAATGTCTTCACCACGAACATCCATGCGAGAAGAGCACTCGATGCCCACATCAAACATACTTTCCAATTTCAAAAGCAGCTTTCCTTGTTTGGTTACTTTCAATTCCCCACTGTCATTCAACCATTGTAACCTATAGGGATTAGGATGCTTCTCACATTTCAAGCCCAATTTCTCTACCAAAGTAGTGCTAGCTACATTGGCACAACTTCCTCCATCCACTATCAAACTACAAATTTTTCCACCCACCATACATCTAGTATGGAAGATATTCTCCCTTTGGTCTAAACTCTCCTCCTTAACTTTAAGGTTTAAGGCTCGCCTAACAACTAGAGACTCTCCCCTCATAGCATACTCTATGTTTTCCTCATCACTAGAATTATCCTCCAATGGTGGCACCTCGTTATCACTATCATTCTCAGACTCCAAAACAATTTCACTACCCTTCAACAACATAGTCTTCTTATTAGGATATTCATAAGCAATATATCCTAACCCTTGACATTTAAAACACTTTATCTTCCTATGTCTAGTAGTGGTAGTAGAAGAAGAAGAATTAGGAGTACCTTTAGGTGTGTTGGCATTCTTATCCTTATTCTTGAAATCGAAGCTCTTCTTTTGGTCCTCAGGTTTCTCCCATTTTAAATTCCATTTAGAGTTGGAATTTGAGAAGCTTCGAGTAGTCCCTTTTCTTTTAAGTTGCTTTTCCACCTTGATTGCCATGTTCACCAAGTCTTCTATCTCTACATATGAATGTAATTCCACAGTGTCGGCAATCTCTCTATTGAGTCCACTTAAGAATCGAGCCATGGAAGCCTCTCGTTCCTAATCTATGTTGGCTCAGATTAGGAGCATCTCCATCTCTTTGTGGTACTCTTCTACTGTCCTTGTTCCTTGTGAGAGCCGCTGCAACTTTTGGTGTACCTCCCGATAATAAGAAGATGGTACAAATCTTCTTCTCATCACCCTTTTCATCTCGCCCCAAGTTACAATTGGATCTTCACCATATCTCCTCCTAGTCTGCAATAATAGTTCCCACCAAACCAAAGCATAATTGGTAAACTCTACAGCGGCAAGTCTTACCTTCTTCTCATCTGAGTAGTTGTGGCAAGCGAAAATTAGTTCAACCTTGCTTTCCCACTCCAAATATACTTCAGCGTCTGTCTCCCCTTGAATGGTGGTATTTGCATCTTTATGGAGCTTATGTTGTCGTCCCTCCTTTCTCTTGGCTCATGTCTCCTAGCCCTTGGTTCCTCCCTCATTGGACGTCTCCTCGTTGAATGATTTGAGACTTCATCATCCTTGAGAACCGATAATTCTATATCTCTAGTCCGCGAACCATCTCTCCTTGGGTTATTTGCTTCTGCTACTGCTTCTTTTTATGTAATGGACTCTGTTTACTTTCATGTTGTAATATTTATATTTTTCTGTCTATCACTTTTAGTGGCTCTGACTTTCCCACCTACTTCCTAAACTGTTTTGATATTTATTTTGGTATGACTAGTAGATCATTATTGCGATGCATATCTTATTTACACATTTTGTCTTATTTATTGTTCTTTTGTTTATTAAACCCCCTTTTGGAGGAGGATATCGTCTGCTACCCCGAAGGGTTCTAGTGGAATCTTCCTCAGACGGGGCCTCTTCGGATAATCGGGATGGATTTCCGAGGTAGGTCCTGTCATCAAGTGTGCTACTAGTCTATAGACTCGTATCGATGAGCTCTATGTAATGGTATCAAAGTCAAAATGAAAATCTAAATCCCATAAAAAGTCAAAGTGGGACCCACGCTCGGTCAGCTGGTCAAATTTGAATTCTTTTTAGTATTTTTGCAAGACGAGATGTTACAAGAAAACTTTGAGAAGTAAGTAAAGGTTATGTCGAGGCTGTGAAAGGAAAACTCACTGCTAGGTAGCAATCAAAAAGCTTTAGGGTCTTAACAGTGGAGTTAGAAAATGACAATGAGGATCAAATAAAGGAGTTACCCATGGACCCCGGGAACCTAGATCAGATAGTAAGAATTGAAACGCGCTTGACACTTGAGCTTAGTGAGAAGCTCATTAATTTTTTGAAGTAATAGATACGTTGCTTAGTATGGGATACAAGTACGAATAAATATGTATATCATTACACACAGGCTAAATGTTGACCCGACCTTAATACTAGTCAAGCAAAAAGAAAAAAAACAGAAAAAAATTGCACCAAAGATGATTCAGGCCATGAATGAAGAACTAGATAGGTTGGAGGCGAATGACATGATCATAGAGGTACACTATCCCACCTGGCTTGCAAATATGGTGGTAATAAAAAAGAAGAATGGAAAGAACATCGTTTGCATCAATTTCACCATTTTGAGCAAAGCATGTTCGAAGGATAGTTTCACACTTCCAATGATTGATAGATTGTTCAATGCCACGGCAGGACATGAAATGATTAGTTTCCTAGTTGCTTTTTCAAGCTACAATCATATCATGATGCATCCAGACAACAAGGAGTGACTGATAGTGGCATTTCCTGTTATAAAGTTATGCCCTCCAGACTAAAAAATGTAGGAGCTTGATGCGGAACCCCAAGATTAAAGAATCCAAAACCCCAAACATACAAGAAATATTGAACAGTAATTGGAAACAAGAACCCGCCCTACCAAACCCTTAGATAACTTGTATCTAAAAACATGGATTAGAAGGCTAGGGAAAGAGAAGAATAATCGCCACAAAGTATTTCTACTTTGATAAGAGAATTCAACTCCTAATGCAACAAGAAGAAGAAATTGATTCCTCACCTTGCAAGAACATTCCTGGGAGCAATAAGAAAATTAATTCTCTCAATTGATTAAAAACTCAGATCTGTCTTACAAAAGAATTGATCCCCTTTATATAAGGACTAGGGTTAGATCAAGAATAAATCTAAACCATTAAATATTAAGAAAGTAATCCTAAGGTTGAAAACTAACCCTAAAAACAAAAATAGCAAAAATTACAAAACTGCCATTATAATCCAAAAATAGCTAAATTACGAAACTGCCATTACCATCTGAAATAGCTAAAATTACGAAACTGCCATTCTAAGTTGTTTACTTTTAAAATGACGTCGTTTCGTCTCCGCTACTCTCGAGCATCATTAAGATTTTCATCCCTTGCTTGGAAAACATGCTTAAATCATTATTAGGCTTCGGAAAAGTGTGTTCAAATCATTTGGAAACTTGAATCGATCTTCATCCATAATTCTTTTCACAAGTCCAAGCATTCCCTCTTTGATCTTCTTAGCTCGAGAACGCGTCACTGGTTTACTAGGTAAGATGATGTCATCATCTTTTATTTCAATGCTAGAATACGACTCTATGATGCCCGCATCAGAGCTACATATCAGTTTCTGGTCAATTGGATGTTCAAACATCAGATCTGAAAAACCATTGAAGTTTCCATAGATGACATGCTGGTAAAATGATTGAAGCATGAAAACCACCTAGATTATTGTTAGGCCTAAATATTTATGATTTTATACCACTTTATGATATTATTATTTGTTGGTTTCAGCCTCATTGTTATGGAAAATTATTTTTTTATGTTGAATTTACAATGTACGTGAAAGAATTTGGTGAAAACAATCTCAAAAAATGGATAAAGATTCTAGAAGATTTTAAAAAGATTATTTGAATATTATCTGAAAATTCACCCAGGCATCAAATTCTTAAAGGTCCCACGATTCCAAAAATGTGGTTAGATTCTTATTATGGGACCTATATAAAAAGCAAATGCATTCAATGTTATTTTTGCAATCTTGGAAGCTTTAATCTTAACCATTAATTTTAGGGCATAAAAGAGAAGATTCAATGGTCATTATTATGACCAAATGGCAGCTTGAGAAGACATTCAAGGATTGATGATTAAGATAAAATGAGAAGATACAAGGGTTTTATTTTATCTTTAATGAGGCACATGTAATGTCACATGTTTCATCAAGGGTAAATTAGACTAATAATAAATCTTTCTAAAATAAGTTAGAGAAAAGAAAATTTGTGGAGAGCAACAATAGCTAAAAATGTAGAATCCCTTTATTAGGCTAAAAAAGTGTCTTGCAAGAGTCCCACATTAAACCGAAGGGAGAAAAAGGTCCACAGTGCCCTATATATATAGCTCCATCTTCATTCATGGAGACATACAATTATATAGACAATTATATGCATATACACACTTTTAGACACACTTTTAGAGATAATTTTAGAGAGTTTTTGAGATAGTTTTGAGGTGAATTTTAAAAAGATTAAGAGAGTAGAGTGGAGGCAACTTTGGTTGAGTGACACAATTTTTAGTTTCATTGTTTCTATACCATTCTTTTGGCTTCGTGTTGGCGTGATTGAGGCTTGAATCACTTGACTACATCAAACCCATTGCTTCATTCTTTTCTTCTACTCTTTCTTTATTTTGTTTCTTTCTTTAAATCATGTTGTTTGAATTAATCATGATGTTTTTTTTACAATTATAAACTAACTTCATAATTAGGGCTATGGATTAAGCACTAGTTATGAAGATCTATTTTTGTTATGCAAGAATTGTTTTGGAGTTTTTGGATGATATTTTGAGTATTTGTATTTTCTAACAATTCAATAGACTATCTAAGACCTAAATGCTCATAATTAAACTATGGATGATTCAAGCAATATGATTTAGGTTATACTGTAGTTCATTAGATATTTTACACTTTTAAGCCCCCCATGTTAGTAAATGTGCTAAGAATCTTAATTAGGGAGTTTACTACTAGTTGAAATAGATACTAGTTTCTAGTGTGTTTGCATTGATTGAGCTTGGTTGAATTATCAAATACTTTTATCATTCTATTCTTGCAAAATAATTAGTAAATTGGATTAATTAGTGGTGAATTCCATAGCCTTTATATTCATCATTATTGGTTGAAACTAATTAAAATTTTCTCTTTACTCTTCTTTGCCTTTATTTAAATTGCTTTAGTTTTAGTTTTTAATTTAATTGCTTGCTTAAAAAAGAAAAAAAAAATTGGGTATTTAAGTTAGTATTTGGATTTAATTAGGATAAGTAATCCAAAATTTCCTTCGATACAATATATGGTTTACTCTTAAAACTACTTTATTATTATTTGAAAACAATTCCTATACTTGCGAGTTGAATTTACTACGACAATTATCTAAGGCAAACCTTTGACATATTGGAGAAGTATAGGATAAGACTCAATCCTACAAAGTGCACTTTTAGGATCTCGGCAGGAATGTTTCTCCTACATATTGGTTACCCAAAAAAGGATAAAAGCTAATCCAAACCAAATTAGAGCACTTATAGACATGTTGTAGAGACACACTTTTGCACTGTCGTGATCCGCTCTCTGATTTGCAAAGAAGAGAAAGAACGTGAATTTATTAGGGGCAATAGTGTGGTGCCAGCCAAATACCTTCCGACGTTCAAGTCATAAGAGAATTTGAACGCCTATAGTTATAGGATTTCTTATTAGACAGAAGTATATTATGCATACCTAGATATAGATATTTCAAATAAATTACACATAAAACATACAAAAATTCTATAATATTAGATAATGCAAGCATATTAAAAAATATTAATTATTATGATATTAAAATTAATAAGCAATAATGGTTATATAAAATTAATTATTTAAAAGTAAGTATTTTTAAATCACAATTATTTTATATTTGTAATAATAATATGTAGAATTAAATAGTAATATGGGAAAGTAATATGAGTTCCAATCATATACACCATTAAAATAATTTTTTTACAAAAACAATTTCTAAAAATAAATTAGAGTAATTCTTTAAAGTGTTTTTTGATAATTCAAAGCTAATAATAATAATAATATTTCTATTATAATAAATATTCAATATATTTATTAGCACAGTGGAAATAAAAATAAAAAATATAATATGATTATAACTAATTATTTTATTTTATTAGTACTTTTGAATAAAAAAATTGATTTTGTTAATATTTAAAAATTTAGAATAAAAAAGTAATTAAAACTAAAATAAAAGGTGTAACGAAAAATAAAACATAAAGATTTATAAATCTGTTACAAATTATATAAAAAGTAATTTTTTTTCTAAACTCGTTGAGGCAACAAGGAAAAAATTTGTCATTTATATATATATTTATTCTTCTTTAACTTTTACGTATAATTCTTATAAAAAAATAAAGAAATTTTATTTATAATTGTTTACAATTATAGTTATATATACAAATAATTAATAAAAAATCTAATTAAAATTAAAAAATGCTTATTTATATTAATTTTTGTTTTGATTTGAAGTTAAGCTCCATTTTGTATTTTTTATTTACATGAACTTTTTCTAGTTTTAATTACCTTACTTTGAATTCAAATTTTTTTAAATATTAGTAAAATCAAAATTTATTTGTTCTTTTGGCCTCATAAAGTATAGAAAAGAAAATTAAATTTTATATAAATTTGTAATAAATTTATAATGTTTTTAATAAATTTCTTATCTTTTATTTTTTGTTTAGTTACACTTTCTTTTAATAAACTTAAATTTTAATTCAAAATTTAATTACATTTTTTTGTTATTAATTAGTTTTATTAAATAATTATGTACTTGCAAGAAATTATAAATAAAAGTTAAAGAAGAATAAACATATATACAAATTTAGAAGAAAAAGAAAACTTTGAAAATAAAGAGAAATGAATAAGATAATATATTAAAAGTCTAAAAATTATGGTATATTACACTTGGACCACTAATCTTTACATTTGACATGCATTCCAAAGATCACATGGGTTGTGAACAACATTTAAGCGTTGCCCTTGTATAGAAAAATGCTAATGACTACGGGGGGTCATTGAAATTAAGACAAACTTGAAAGATTGCGTTGTAATTAATTCAAACCTCAAGGGGCCCAAGCATAACATACCTTAGAATTTTTCATATTGGGATCCCATAAGTGGAGGTTTAAATATACAAGTAGTCCCGAGGGTGGCAACGAAATATGTGAGCCAAGCCAAGTCATTCTATGTCATGTAATCAAAGTGTCATATCATCAATTCTAAATAATAATAAAAAGTGATATGCGAAGTCATCAATGTATATTTAGATCAACCTCAAAGTTACTTTAATTGGGTACTTCAAGCTCTACAAGGAAAGAATTCGACCAAAGCAATTCCTATGCACCAATGCATTTAGACTTTGGCTAGGACATGAATTTGAACACTGTGAAGGCTACATTCATCTTGCTTGCTCATTAAGTTAACACATTAGTTCATGAAGGTTTCCTTATTTGGTCACCCTTGCATTATGGAAATTGAAGCAATTATCAAGCTATTACTCTCTCTAAAATTCGGACATCCAGAAGCAAATTACCAAGGAATTTCCAATCAAGCCCTCTATTCTCTCTCATGCATCACCATAACCCTACTTTTTATATTTGATTGAAGCCCTAAAAAGCCTATAAATACCCCCATAGTTGGTCACCTAGAGAGACAATAACAAAGCTTTTCTCAAGCCTTGGAGCCACAATTATCTTCTTTTCTACACCTCTCTTTGTCGCACATTTCACCGTACTTTTTCCTTTTATTTTCATTTATTTTCTCTTCTCCACAATTCAGATAACATTCATACATACACCATAGTCACCAAGCCATCCTTGCGACACCACTATCCACCATCACCACTTTCATAGCTGCACCTCTCCCTCACTGTCTCCATCTCCATCAACCTTAGCCTTAATTAGTCCCCAACAACCCTAGTAGTCCCCCTCAATATCCCATCCTCTATTGAAACCCTTTTGACAAGCTTTCGTCAAATCTAAGCACGAGGAGATTTCTTTTTATTTTACTTTTAATCTACAAGTCTCTTATGTATATATTTTATCGATGCTTAATAAAAATGGTTTTTATTGATTTAAGAATCCTCTAATCCTTACATAAGAAATCCTTTATGCTATTTTCTTCTCCATGAATATTAGCATAAATTTTTTATTTTTGTGTTTGCAACTCTCTTGTGTTGTGAAATGCAAAAATATTTTCGTTTAATTTCTTGCAATTTAATTTGCCTTCCTAGTTCAATTTCCTTGTCATTAGGTTTATTCCATTTACTTTAATGCAATTTAATTTTCTTGCAATTTCAAATTGAAGTCATTTAAATATTTGCACTTTTAATTTATTGCAATTTAATTTTCCAACCTTTATTCTTATTGCAATTTCAATTTTATTGTCTTTTGATTTACAACTTTTAATTGGCCTCTTAAATATCACAATGAAACTAAGTTTTATAGTAATTAGGAACTAATGCCTATGAGTTCGACATCCGATATTTCTTACGCAATATCCATTCTATTACTTAGTGTGATTCATACACTTGCAAGATCATTGATCACCCCACATCAAGTGACGGTCCCGTAATGATCATTCGATGCCTTTAAGCAAAAGCCTTAATATCAAATTAAGCACATAAGCTTGAATATCAAATTGAGCACATAAGCCTCAATACCAAATTGAGCACTTAAACATCAATGCTAGATTAAGCATCCATGCTTCAACATCAAATTGGTTAGCTAAGTCTCAATACTAAGATACATACTACTTAATATCAGCTTAAGAAACAGAAGCTTTTGGTTCATCATCAGTTGACTTAAATTTATGGAATTTGTGTTTAGATTATTTTGATCACATGATGTTCACATGGTACTCATTAGACAAACTATTGATTTTGTTGTCCAAACTAATTTTCACCTAATGAAAAGATTGGGCAAAATGAATTCGAGACTTAACTCATAACGAATAAGTATCATTCAAAGCATAAGTATTTGCACATAGCCTATGAGTTTGAAGTTAGATATTTAAGATGACCTATGTGTTAGGGCTCAAGAGGTAATTCATATATGTGCCTAGTCTTTTCGACTTTCTTAGCCTTCACATAACTCATGGTCTCATTCATGTGTGTGTTAATTGTCCTTATATATGTACACCAGAGACTTTTAATGATGAGATCTGGGTCCTCCAAAATGTTGGAGAGAGATCGGTTGTAACATCCTAAAACATAAGTAGTGTTTAGCAAAATAACTAGAGTTAATTTTGTTCAATAATAGAATTAATAACACTAATGGTAGTATAAGGAAAATATTTGTTAGTGAAATAATTATTTTTAGTTTTAAAATTTAATCTAACAGAAATAAAAAACTTAGAGTTAAAAATTTGTGGATTAGTGTTTTTAATTAGAGTTAGGGTAAAAAGAAAAATAAAAATGAAAATAGTAGTAAAAATAAAAATGAGAAAATAAAATAAAATAAATAAAAATGAGCAAATGATCATTTTGCCCTTGAAGTTAAATAGTTATGTGTTATTGAGTGAAGGGAAAAATTGGAAAATGGGGTAAAAATTTGAATTAAACCAGCAGCTCCTTCTTCCTCACGCACACCAAGCCTTTCCACCATTGTTGAGGGCCGGCCAACATTTTTTAGAGGAGAAAATTTTGTATCTCTTCAATCTCTTCCAAATCAAGTTGGAAATTATTTATGATGTATGTTAAGAATAAAAATTTAGGTATTAACCTTTAAAAATCATTTGGGAAAAAATACAGTTAATAAAAATTAGGAGAAAAATTACATAAGTGTGAATAGAGGTAATAAATAAGGGTTTTACTTTACAATATTGTAATAAAATATGTTGTAATATTATTTTTTGCTATTACTAGAGGAATGAACTACTCCGGTTGAATGACAAGGAGCATCCAACCGAAGATAGGCATCAACGCGGCATTTCTGTGAGTGGGAACACATATATATAAATATATATATATATGTAAATGCATGAATATATACATATATTTTATGGTTTGGCAATATATTCAAAAGTTATATGATTAAGAAATATATTTTTTGTGATTAAATAAGTTTTACAAGTATATATATATATAGATTGATATATATATATATATTACCTTGTTATTTTTTTTGGAATAAATACATACATATTTATACATGTGTTTAAAAGAATGCTTTAATTATTAATTTAAAGTAGATTTTTATGAATGTGATCATTTTTGTGTGAACTTATAAATGCATGATATCTATGTTTGGTGACTACTTAGGCGATGAGTATGCCACCGAGTAGGGGGATTAACAAGGTTGGTAACTACTTGGGCAATGAGATATGCCGCCAAGTAGGGAAGTTGACATTGGATATGGTTGGTGACTACTTGGGTGATGGGATATGCCGCCAAGTAGGGAGATTATTTACTTGGGTGATGGTTTATGCTGCCCAGTTATTGGGCGATGATATATGCCGCCAGATTATTTATGCTTGTACGATGGTTTATGCCGCCTAGCTGGGTTTATGCATTGCATACATGTGTGTGAATATATGAAGGGATAATAATTTTCACAGAAAATGTTATTACCCGATCGGTAAATGATGATTTGTTCACATATATGTCTGTAGCTTTTCACTTGGGATTTAATGGTTAGCTTACCCGCCCGATATATATATGACGGGTTCATATATATATATATGTTATGTGGCTTTTCACTGGAATGTCCTATATATATATTGTATTTCATTGATGTGTGTGTGTTGTTTTATATTTCAAGATACTTTGGCATAATTGAAACATATTAATTATGATATTTATATATATATATATAGATATATAAATATTTGGAAATTTAGAAAATGGAACTAATTTCAATGAATGTTGCATGCATAAACAAATTTTTT
Source organism: Ochetophila trinervis (assembly GCA_003254975.1). Taxonomy (NCBI): domain Eukaryota; kingdom Viridiplantae; phylum Streptophyta; class Magnoliopsida; order Rosales; family Rhamnaceae; genus Ochetophila; species Ochetophila trinervis. The sequence goes on along the minus strand of QANX01006290.1, from coordinate 67,144 downwards.
ATATATACGTTATGTATGGAAGAAAATATTATTTTCCTATTTAGTTTCTACTCACTGAGTATGCAAATACTCACCCCTCCTTCAACTTCTAAAAATATTTCAAGTAGTTCTTGGATTTTTAGCCTTGCTTTTGTTATTAAAAAGCGCCGGTGCAGCGAGTTAAAGGAAGTAATAGCGATATTAGATTGTACTAGTTTACGGGCTAGTTGTGTATTAAATGGTAGTATGATAGAAATATATTTCGTAATAACAGTTTCGTAATTATGTAGGAGATTACATATATCGATGAATTTCTGCAAGATTTCTTGAATTATGGTTGAGTTTGGTGAACTGGTGTTGTGGAATTATTTTCTAAACTTGCAAGTACACGTAATTAATTTGGGGAATATTACAAATACAGACCAAACTCTGCCTAAATTTCTATTAAATTTTCTGGCATCTAGGAGTTTAGGTTGTGGAATTGTTATTTATGATGGTTGCTGACTGCTTAAGGACTTAATCAGCGTGATTAAGTCCTGCAAGCAGGACTTAGGTAGAGCAGAACCTGTTGATGTGGACATCATAGAGCCATATTCTACCATTGGAGCAAAAGATGATGATTTAAGCATGATGTCCAAGCAAGGGATGAAGGTGGTATTGATGCTCAGGAGTTGCGAAGACGAAACGACGTAATTTTAAAAATAAGCATCTTATAATGGCAGTTTCGTAATTATTGCTATTTTCGGATTATAATGGCAGTTTCGTAATTATTGCTATTTCCATATTATAATGGCAGTTTTGTAATTATTGTTATTTTTGGATTATATTTATTTAGGATTAGTTTTAAGCCTTAGGATTACTTTCCTAATTATTTATGGTCTAAATTGTTTCTTAACCTAACCCCAATCTCTATATAAAGGGGGTTACTAGCTTGTAAGGAAAAAAACCTTTGATTATTGATTATTGAGAATCTACTCTTGTTTTCAACAAGACTTGTGTGTTCCAAATGAGGATAGTTCTTCTTCTACTTGTTGCATTGGGAATTGATATTCTTATCAAAGGTATTTTACTTTGTGGCGAATTTCAATTTCATTCTTGCCTTCTAATTAGTGTTGCTAGATACACTGGTTATCTAGAGGTGCTATAGGGCGGGTTTTTACCTAGGGTTTGTTCCATATCATCTTGTGTGTTGGGATTACAGTTTCTTTAAGCTTGGGGTTCCGCATCATTTGGTATCAGAGCAAGGCCAAGATAAATTCCTATTTATCTTGTTCTTTGTTTTTCTTTTT
>QANX01006290.1:54036-65713 GCA_003254975.1 Ochetophila trinervis | reverse complement strand
AAAAAAAAAAAAAAAAAAAAAAGAAAAATTGTAGCAATAAAAAAAAAATTGAAAGTTGAAATATTGAGATTGGTTGTTTGAATATTAGGAAAGTTACTTATTCCTAATTGATTTCTGATTTTTATTATTCAATATTTTCTACTTTCCTAATTTATTTGTTTCCTATTCTCACAGTTTCTTATTTTCTTACTTTTCTATTCTTAATTTAATTTGTTTCCTATTCTCATTGTGTTGATTTCATAGAGTAATTATTATTTGTTTCATTACTCTTTTGTCCTTTTCTTTTGTGCCAATTTTGCTCTAGAATTGAACTTGCTTTTATTGTTAGGTTTTAATTTTGAAATTTGCTATTTAGTTTTACATTTTTGTTTAAGATAATTGGTTCTGAAGTGCAACTTGGTGAACAAGATTTGAGTGGTAAAAGGGCTTGAGTGGTGAGCATATAGTAAAAGCCAAATTTGAGTGAAACACGAGGAATTACCAATTTTGAGTTAAATACGTAAAGGAGTGTGTAAGAATGTCTAAAAAAGACGGAAAGGGAGTTTCTACTTCGAAAGAAGAGCAAGTGGCAACACCGGATCCAAAGCTTTTACGACAATCTTTAGAGGGTGAGTATAGAAGGATGGAAGAGAGATTGACTTCTAGGATGGAAGAAACATTAAAATCTAGGATGGATGAGATGATGGAGCAAATGAGGGAGATGACCATGGCCATGTCCAATACTACTAGAAGGGATGGAACACGACACATGAGACAAGAACTAAATGTTTCCGATGAAGAAGAGTATAAAGTTCAAAAGGTAAGGAGAAGACCTAGGAGAGATGAGCCAAGAGGAGGAAGGGATGACAACCTAAGTTCCATTAAAATGCACATTCCACCATTCAAGGGAAGAAGTGATGCCGAGGCATACTTAGAATGGGAAAAGAAGGTAGAGTTAATTTTTTATTGTCACAATTACTTTGAGGAGAAAAAGGTTAAACTAACCGCAGTGGAGTTCACCGACTATGCTCTAGTTTGGTGGGAGCAACTTATACAGTCAAGAAAGAGGTATAGAGAAGATCCGGTCTCAGCTTGGGATGAGATGAAGAGAATTATGAGGAAGAGGTCTGTACCATCATATTTCTATAGAGAGCTTCATCAAAAGTTGCAGAGACTCACACAAGGGTCTAGGTCTGTAGAAGAGTATTACAAAGAGATGGAGATGATTATGATAAGGACCAACATTGAAGAGGATAGAGAAGCTACAATGGCAAGATTTCTAAGTGGGATGAACAAAGATATTGCCAAGGTGGTTGATCTACATCCATATGTAGAAATGGAAGAAATGGTCAACATGGCTATTAAATGGAAAAGCAATTGAGAAATGAAGGGTCATCAAAAGGGTTTTCAAGCTCCAATTCGAAGTGGGGTTGCAACTGGAAGTGGAACAAGTATGACAACAATAAGAGTGAGAAGAACTTGGAGACCAAAGAGAAAATTGGAGATGTATCCAAGTTTAAGGATAAGAGTGCCAACCCAACAAGAGGTACTTCTAATCCTAACACTTCTAGTACTTCTAGACATAGGGAAATAAAATGTTTTAAATGTCAAGGGTTTGGGCATATTGCTTCCGAATGTCCAAATAGGAAAACTATGTTGATAAGGGGTAATGAAGTTATGTCTGAGTCTAAGTCCGATGAGGAAACGCCACCATTAGAGTATGATTCTAGTGAGGAAGAGGATGTAGAGTATCCCGTGGTTGGAGAGTCCCTCGTAATTAGGAGGGTTTTAAATTTGAAGGTGAAGGAAGAGGGTCTAGACCAAAGGGAGAATATTTTTCACACTAGATGTTTTGTGGGTGGTAAAACATGTAGTTTAATCATTGATGGTGGTAGTTGTGCTAATGTTGCTAGTACTACTTTGGTTGAGAAGTTGGGACTAGTATGTGAAAAACACCATAACCCTTATAGGTTACAATGGTTGAATGATAGTGGGGAGATTAAGGTAAATAAGAGAGTGAAAGTTGCCTTTTCTATTGGACAGTATAGTGATGAGGTTTTGTGTGATGTAGTACCTATGCAAGCGGGGCATATTTTGTTAGGTAGACCATGGCAATCCGATAGAAGGACTATCCATGAAGGTGTTAAGAATAGGTATTCTTTTGAGAACAATGGAAAGAAAGCCACACTTGCACCATTATCTCAAAAAGAGGTGTATCTTGATCAATTGAAACTATCCAAAGTTTCCCACGGGGATTTGGGAAGTGAGGCAAATAAAATAATTGAGTGTAAAGAGGCCAAGAGTGAAAAGAATGAAAATAAAGGCCCAATGGTGAGTGATTGCACTAGTAGTAATAAAGAGGAAAGAACAAGAGAGAAAAGTGAGAAGAGTGAAAAGAAAAAGAGTTTTTATGGAAAAGGGAGAGATGTAAAAGGATCTTGCTTATGCAAGAGAGCACTAATTCTTGTGAGGTTTAGGGAATTTTATTTTTATGAAACTAAATTTAACCCAAATTTGCCTAGTGTTTTTGTTTCTTTCTTGAAGGAATTCCCAGAGGACATGCCCAAAGGATTACAACCAACAAGGGGCATCAAGCAAGTGATATTCGAACCATGTGATTGGGTTTGGGTACATTGGAGGAAGAATATGTTTCATAACAAAAAGAAGTTTAAGTTGGATGCTAGATGCAATGGACCTTTTCAAGTTCTCGAAAAGATTAATGACATTGCATACAAGATTGACCTTCCAAGCGAATATAATGTGTCTGCATCATTTAATGTTTTAGATCTTTCTCTTTTTGATATAGATGCAGATTCGAGGACGAATCTTTTTGAAGAGGGAGGGAATGATGTGGGCATCATATAGTCATATTCTACCATTGGAGCAAAAGATGATGATTTAAGCATGATGTCCAAGCAAAGGATGAAGGTGGTATTGATGCTCAGGAGTTGCGGAGACGAAACGACGTAATTTTAAAAATAAGCATCTTATAATGGTAGTTTCGTAATTATTGCTATCTTTGGATTATAATGGCAGTTTCGTAATTATTGCTATTTCCATATTATAATGGCAGTTTTGTAATTATTGCTATTTTCGAATTATATTTATTTAGAGTTAGTATTAAGCCTTAGGATTACTTTTCTAATTATTTTATGGTCTAGATTGTTTCTTAACCTATCCCTAATCTCTATATAAAGGGGTGATGCGGAACCCCAAGCTTAAAGAAACTGTAATTCCAACACACAAGATGATATGGAACAAACCCTAGGTAAAATCCCGCCTTATAGCACTTCTAGATAACAATTGTATCTAGCAACACTAATTAGAAGGCAAAGAAAATGAAATTGAAATTCGCCACAAAGTAAATACATTTGATAAGAAGATCAATTCCCAATGCAACAAGTAGAAGAACTATCCTCACTTGGAACACACAAGTCTTGTTGAAAACAAAAGTAGATTTCTCAATAATCAATAATCCAAGTTCTTTACAAGCTAGTAACCCTCCCTTATATAGATATTAGGGTTAGATTAAGAATCAATCTAGACCATAAAATAATTAGGAAAGTAATCCTAAGGCTAAAAACTAACCCTAAATAAATATAATTCGAAAATAGAAATAATTACAAAACTGCTATTATAATCTGGAAATAACAATAATTACGAAACTGCCATTATAATCCAAAAATAGCTAAATTACGAAACTGCCATTGTAATCTGAAAATAGCTAAAATTACGTCGTTTCGTCTTTGCAACTCTCGAGCAGCATTACCACCTTCATTCCTTTCTTGGACATCATGCTTAAATCATCATTATGCCTCATAAAAGTGTTTGGATCATGTGGATACTTGAATCGATCTTCCTCAATTATTCTCTTTACAAGTCCAAGCATTCCCGGTTTGATCTTCTTAGCTCGAGAATGCGTCACTGGTCCACTTGGCAGCACAATGTCTTCACCACGAACATCCATGCTAGAAGAGCGCTCGATGCCCACATCAAAGGGGTTACTAGCTTGTAAAAAAACCTTTGATTATTGATTATTGAGAATCTAGTCTTGCTTTCAACAAGACTTGTATGTTCCAAGTGAGGATAGTTCTTCTTCTACTTTGTTTTATAGGGCGGGTTTTTACCTAGGGTTTGTTCCATATCATCTTGTGTATTGGGATTACAGTTTCTTTAAGCTTGGGGTTCTGCATCACCTATCATCGGTGACATTACTTGTGCGGGATCATTTGGATCCATCACATGAGCAACATCCCATTCTTTTTCACCTTCATCAACCCAACTTTGAATAACCTAATGATTCGCTGGAATAAAGAATAGCTCAACTTTGAATAACCCTTTGATTCCTCCTTGGTGTTTAAGCTATGCTAATAAGTTTAGCAACTCGTGAACTTTCACAAACTTCAAAGGTCAAGATTGGGCTTCTCCCAAAGTCTGATTGGTCAATGTTGCAAGTTTTGAGTTTCGAATAACCATGGCTTGATTTAGCTTTAGTTGAACAACGCATACTGTAGGAACAAAATCTAGGTCCCAAATTAAATCGCTTGAACTTCCCTATTTTCAGCTTAAAAAAAATATCCTTTCTAAAATAAGATCATTCAATTAAAGAAACATTTCTAAAACAGGAAATATGTAAAAATGTGCAAGCAACATTTAAAACAAGCATACAAATTGTCTAAAGATCTCCTAATGATCCTAATAAGTCTTTACATACTGAATCATCTGAAAAAAAAAAAAAAAAAAAAAAAAAAAAAAAAAAAAAAAAACAGAGTACTAAGAGGTGGAACAATATGTTTTACTACTTTGTGGGTTCCACCCCATCTTCAAGCCCCTCAACTAGGTTGAGCACAAGTTGAGTAGAGCTTTCAATAACATTTTGCACAAGCACTACCTCTTGATTTTGAGGGTTGTCGCCATAAACCTTTTGCATGACATAGTTGAGAAAGTTCATGTTTAAATGCATTATTTGTTTTGCTAGCTTTTATTATTATCAAGCTAATTTCTAAATTATTTATTAAATATCCATAGAAAAATTCCTTTTAATTTCAATTATGTAGTTTTTTTATTTTTGATTTTCTTTAAGGATTTCAATCATGCCAAGCTATTAAAAAAATTGATTTAGTTGATTAAAAAAAAATTTGGTGTATTTTTTTTAATAAAACTATTATATTTGAAATAATACTCTTGTCAAGCTATTTTGGGTTTAAATTGTGAAAGTTTTATTGAAAGACCTTTTCAAGCACCATTGGATTTTATAAAAAAAGAAAATAACATTTGAGTGGTGGGTGGGGAGTATAGGTGTAAAGTGGGTCGTGCCATGTTGGTTTGGTCCATTTAAAAGCCATTCCGTTCATGCTTGTGTCGTGCTTGTGTTAGCCCATTTATTTTTTGTGCCGTGCTCATACTAGCCCATTTAGTTTTCGTACCATGCCAAACTTGCTATAGGTGACAAAACCCACTCTACCCAAGTCCTGCCTGCAAGACTTAATCATGCAGATTAAGTCCTTAAGCAGTCAACATCCACCATAAATAACAATTCCTTATCCCAAACTTTTAGATGCCAGAAAATTTAATAGAAATTTCGGCAGAGTTTGGTTTGTATTTGTAACATTCCCCAAATTAATTACATGTACCTACAAGTTCAGAAAATAATTCCACAACACCAGTTCACCAAACTCTACCACAATTCAAGAAATCTTGCAGTAATACATTGATATACATAATCTCGTACATAATTATGAAACTGTAATTACAAAATATATTTCTATCATACTACCTACACAACTAGCCCGTAAACTAGTACAATTTAATTTCGCTACTACTACCTCTAAATCGCTGCTCCGGTGCTTACTAATAACAGTAGCAAGGCTAAAAATCTTAAAACTACCTGAAATATTTTTAGAAGTTGAAGGAAGGGTGAGTATTTGCATACTCAGTGAGTTGAAACTAAATAGGAAAATAATATTTTCTTCCATACATAACGTATATATAAAAATTTGTTTTTACATGCAATCTCTTTTGAAAGTAGTCCATCTTCCAAATTTCCAAATATTTATATATCTATATATGTATATAAATATCATAATTAATATATTTAAATTATGCCAAAGTATCTTGAAATATAAAACAACGCACACACATCAATGAAATACAATATATGAGGTACATTTCAGTAAAAAGTCACGTAACATATATATATATATATGAACCCATTATATACATACCAGGCGGGTAAGTTAACCATTAAATCCCTAGTGAAAAGCCACAAACATATATGTGAACAAATCATCATATACCGAGCGGGTAATAACTTTTTCTGTGAAAATTATTGTCCTTTCATATATTCACACACATGTATGCAATTCATAAACCCAGCTAAGCGGCATAAACCATCGCACAAGCATAAATAATCTGGCGCCATAAACCATTGCCCAATAACTTGGCGGCATAAACCATCGCCCAAATAAATAATCTCCATACTTGGCAGCATATCTCATCGCCCAAGTAGTCACCAACCATATCCAATGTCAACCTCCCTACTTGGCTGCATAATTATGGCCCAAATAGTCACCAACCTTGTTAATCCCCCTACTCGGCAGCATACTCATCGCCCAAGTAGTCACCAAACATATATATCATGCATTTATGAGTTCACACAAAAATGATCACATTCATAAAAATCTACTTTAAATTCATAATTAAAGCATTCTTTTAAACACATGTATAAATATGTATGTACTTATTCCAAAGAAAATAATAAGGTAATATATATATCAATCTATATATATATACTTGTAAAACTTATTTAATCACAAAAATATATTTCTTAATCATATAACTTTTGAATATATTGCCAAACCATAAAATATATGTATATATTCATGCATTTACATATATATATATATATATGTGTGTGTGTGTGTGTGTGTGTGTGTGTGTGTGTGTGTGTGTGTGTGTTCCCACTCATAGAAACGCCGTGTTTACGCTTATCCACGGTTGGTTGCTCCTTGTCGTTCGACTAGAATAGTTCATTCCTCTAGTAATAGCACATACATAAGTAACCTTCACAATTCCTCTAAATCTCTTAATTATAATTTAACATATTAAATTCAATCACAACTCCTAATCCATCACCATAATTTTGTCAAAACATATTCAAAAATTCATAAATTTCACTAATTTTTCATTCTCCAACTCTATACTACAATGGCTTATCATTATACAATGTAAATAAGCATATGAAACATGATTACCTTCAATTGGAGCCGAAATTTCACAATTTCTCCAGAAATTCGAAAATCCTCTTTTGTGTCCTTTTTGTGAAATTTCTAACCTAGCTAAATAATATTCAATTCCAACACTTGGGTTTTGTAAAGGAGTGAGAGAGGAAGCTTTTGGTACAAAGGTTCCGAGGAGAGGTGGCCGGAATCTCTCTATTTTCGGTGAAAACGATTTTCGGTCAACACTACAAAACTCACACCTCACCAAAGTGTTTAAAAGGCTCTAAAACCTATGGGTAACCTATTTCTAAGCTTGATTTGGAAGAGATTGAAGATATACAAAATTTTCTCCTCTCAACAATGGTGATCGGCGCTCAACAAAGGAGGAAAACTTGGTGTCTGCGTGAGGAAGAAGGAGCTGCTGGTTAATTCGATTTTTTGCCCCATTTTTCCAATTTTGCCCTTCACTCAATATCACTATCTATTTAACTTCAAGGGCAAAACGGTCATTTACTCATTTTTATTTTATTTTCTCATTTTTATTTTTACTTTCATTTTTTGTATTCTTCTTTTTACACTAACTCTAATTAAAACACTAATCCACAAATTTTAACTCCAAGTTTTATATTTCTCTTGGATTAAATTTTAAAACTTAAAAAAAAATTATTTCGCTAATAAATATTTTCCTTACACTACCATTAGTGTTATTAATTATATTATTAAACAAAATTAACTGTAATTATTTTGCTAAACACTACTTAAGTTTTATGATGTTACAATAGGCTCAAGCACTTATGTGCTCGTGTCGTGTTCGTGCTGGGCACATGTGGTGCTCGTGTCAGACACGGGTCGGGCCCATACCAATTATATTTTGTACATTTTTTATAATATATATTATATAGCTGAATAAAATTATTCAAAATAAATATTATAAATAAATCAAATTAACAATTAAATAGTATATTTTATTTTTTATTTGGTAGATAACAAAATAAGTATTTAGAACTAAAAAAATAAAAAAAATATTAATAGTTTTATTTTATATATTTTATTTCAAATCAATATTCGAATTTAAATCTACATTTGAATTCCAAAAATGTGTTAATTTTGTACTTCCTCTATTAGTTTTGAAATTTCCAAAAATGTCCTTTTAGATTCAAATTTGTAAGGCATGAAGATAGAGGCATTTTAGAAAATTGTGACAAATGTTACTAAAACCCCTCATCTTCTTCTTCATTTCGGCATCTACTCTCCGACAACACCATTTTTGGTTCTTCTAAAACTGAAACTTCAACATCCTTCACTCAAATTCAATATGCAATGATACTTTCCTACATTACTTTTTCAGATCTTTCTATTGGTAAGTCTTAATTTTACTCAAAGCTCCTATTTTTATCACTTTCTATCTCTAGCCAAAAATCTCTATTACTAAGGAACCAAGCTTTTGGTTTGGTTTTATTCTTTATAAATGGTTTATGCATACTTATTAAATGATCTTTAACTTTTATGTGCATTTAGAAGAGGTTATGTGTGTAAATTCAAATTTGGAGACAAGTTGCTCCCATTCTCTAAGTTTTTCTATTGGCATTTTCGGTAAGTACTCTCTTTTCCCTATTGAATAGCTACTGTTTGTGGTTGAGTTTGATAGTCATTTGAGTGGATTTATGGTTTTAATAATAAGTACAGTTAAAAATAATAAAGTATTAATTCTTATATATTTATCAAAGACAATTGATACAATATATATAGACATAGATTTATAACAGCTATATCTTAAGATGAAGTCTACAGCTATACAACAGATAAAGATAATAATACAAATATATCTAAATCTATAACATTTATTAAAACATAAATATGATGATTATCTAACTAACAGCTAATCCTTATCAACCCTCCGCAAGTGAAGAGGGGTGTCAACCACAGTGAGCTTGTCACGAAGAAGAGTAAACCGAGGAGCAGACAAGGCTTTCGTGAGAATATCTACCTTTTGATCAAGTGAAGGTACATGTTGTATGGCCAATGTTTGAGAGGAGACACAGTCATGCACAAAATGAATATCCACTTCTATGTGCTTCGTACGAGCATGAAATACGGGATTATGTGCTAAAGCAATAGCACTTAAATTATCACACCATAATACTGGCAATCGTTGTAGAGGAATCTGAAGCTCTTGAAGAAGAGATTTAAGCCATTTTATTTCTGCTGTTGCACTAGCTAGACTCCTGTATTCAGCTTCTGCAGAGGACCTAGATACAATGGCTTGTTTCTTTGCACACCATGTAATGAGATTTGATCCTAAAAATATACAATATCATGTGGTAGAACGACGATCATCGAGACTGGATGCCCAATCGGCATCTGTAAACCCATGAAGATAAAGATGAGAGGATCGTTTGAATAAAATACCATGCCACATTGTACCACACAAATAACGCAGGATGCATTTCACTGCCTTCCAATGGGAGTCAAGAGGATTGTGCATGTATTGAGATACACGATTTACTGTAAAAGAAATTTATGGTCTAGTAATAGTGACATATTGAAGACCTCCAACAAGTTGCCTATATAGTGTAGGCTTAGAGAAGACTGATCCTTCATGAGCAGAAAGTTGGTGACCACCAACCATTGGAGTGGATATTGGTTTTCCATTCAACATAGTTGCTTTTCTGAGTAGATCTTGAATATATTTATGTTGAGACAAAATAACTCCATTAGATGTTTTCAGAACAAGGATGCCAATAAAGTAATTTAGTGAACCAAGATCTTTTAAAGAAAACATATTATTCATGTAACATCCCGTTTCGAGAAAAATAATAAAATTTTCAAGTTTGACCAGTTTGACTTTTAGTGGGCTCGGAGTTGACTTTTTGTGTGAGCGTGCTATGGTTTTGACCGGGGTACCGTTGTGTAGAGCTAGTCGATACGAGTTCGTAGACTAGCAGCACGCTCGATTCGGAGTTAAAACCGAGAAGTTATAGTTAAATTTGTGTGAGTGGCAATTTGGTAATTTGGTTGAGACTGGACTTAAAAGGACGAAAATGCCCCTGTCTGCATCCTTAAATTTTGGCCAGATTCTGGAATTTTCCAGCCACACCGAGACCATCCCCCCACCTTCACCGCGCCACTTTCGCACGCCGACAGCCGCCACACGGTGGCCGGACTTGGCCGACCACCACCCGGAAATCGAAGCCAGCAACCTCCTCTTCCTTTCCCCACCGGTGGTTCGCCGTGAAACCACCTGGATCGCCGGAAATCGCAACAAAACCGAGAGCTCGTGAACAGTTTGAACAGTCGCGACACCACCTTTGGCCGGCCATATCTCACTGTTCCGGTGGAGTTAGGGAACGTTCTTGGTACCGTTGGAAAGCTGGTACGACGATCTACATTTTGGTACCAAGATTGACGCCGGAAAACGCTGGAAAACCGCCGCAAAGTCTCGGAAAAACCACCCCGAGGCAGTCACCTTTCCGGCTAGATCTACTCCGATCGCCGGCGAGTGGGACGACACAGCCACCACCACGAGCTTCAGAGCACGCCGGCGACCAGATCTGCACTTTTCCGAGCTCCGACGACCGTCACATGCGCCGCACGCGCCGCCCACAGCCGCCACCGTCTTCCTCCACGCGCCGTCGCCGATCTCCTCCTTTTCCGGCGAGTGAGTGCTCACCTCCCGTCCCGACGCGTTCCGGGGGTCGTGGGCAAGCTTGCTGTCCAGTCAATTTGACTCAATTTCGGTCGGATTCGGAAACGCCCAATTCCGGTTGAGGTCCGATCTTCCGGGATCGATTCCGATCAATTGTTACAACGAATCTTGAAATTGAAGGTAGTTTCTCGTTCCTTGCATCTTCAATTTCGTTTCGGTATAAAGTTTGTTGAAATCGGACTTGAGACGGAGTAATTCAAATTTTGGGGATTTTTGCCGTAAAAGGCATTTTTGTAATTTTCGAAAATATTGTGATATTTTCGTAATTACTGAAAATGTTGGGCAATCTTAGTATTTAGTGTTTTAATCTTGTATTTGGAGGCTTAGAGGATTCTACGAGCCTTTGGTTAATCTTGTATTTAAATATTTGCATGGGTTGATTTTATGATTTGATAGATTTCATATTTATTGGAATATTTATGAAATTTTGTTTTAAATGGTTGTTTAGCGAATTTGAAATGTTTTGGTGATTTTACGATATTGTGGAAATTTGGTGATTTTAAAGAAAAATTATGGCTTTGTGAAATTTAAGAAAATCTTGGGGCAAATTTTTAATATTCGATATAATTGTTGCTTTTCATAAATTCTGCTAAATAGAGGATTTTGGAAAATTGTTTAAAATTAAAAGGATTTGCAAAAATGGTTTTAAAAATAAAGGATTTGAAAAATTGATGATATCATGGATGATTTTATAAATGATTTTGAGGAGTACCACACTGTATCGAGATGTACCGAGTTATATGAGTTCTATGCGCGCTATTATTATTATTAT
>QANX01006290.1:40624-53548 GCA_003254975.1 Ochetophila trinervis | reverse complement strand
CCTAGGTCCTAGTTGCAGGTTCCCGTGGACTACCATCGGCATTTCGCATCGGCATCGCATCCGCTTATCGCATCTGTTTATTACTTCTTCTTATGTATTAGACTCTGATCTTATTCTGTTCATGTTGGATTTGTATTATTTATATTTTTGTCTATCACTCTTAGTGGCTCTGTCATTCCCACCTACTTCATACATTGTTTCTTATTTATTCATTATGACTCGTTAATTTATTGTGGTGCTTATTTTATCTACTTTCGTTCATATCTTATTTACTATTCGTCCCATTATTGTTTATTTGTTTATTTGATTATTACCCCTTTCGGAGGAGGATTCTGTCGGTTGCCCCGAGGGGTTCTGGTGGAATCTTCCTCAGGCGGGGCCTCTCCGGTTATTCTGGAGGGATTTCCGGGGCGGGTCCTGTCAATTCAGCCGACGAACAATAACATTTATTTCAAGATTATTATTCCCCATAATGATAATATCATCGACATAGGCTAACAGATAAATTGTAGAAGAAGATGCATGTCGAATAAAGAGGGAAGGATCAGACCTTGACTGCTGAAAACCAAGTGATTGAAGTGCACTGCCCAATTTCCGAAACCAAGCACGTGGGGCTTGTTTAAGGCAATATAAAGCTTTATTCAACTTGCATACAACTAAAGAGAAACTGCCTTGAACAAATCCAGGAGGCTGAAGCATGTAAACTTCCTCTTCCAAGTCACCATTTAAGAAGGCATTGTTGAAGTCTAGTTGTCGGAGAGACAAATTTTTTTGAAAGAGCAAGGGTAAGAAGAACATGAATTGTGATAGGCTTCACTACAAGGCTGAAGGTTTCTTTGAAGTCACATCCTAGAGTTTGGTGATAGCCGTTGCCAACCAAACGGGCTTTGTATCATTGTACTGTACCATTAGAGTTATATTTTATTCTATAAACCCACTTGCACCCTATGATTTTCCGATTGATAGGTCTTTTCACTAGAGTCCATGTATTTTTAGCATGAAGAGCTGAATATTCGTTAGTCATTGCATTCAGCCAGACTGGAGAGGATAAAGCTTCTTTAATAGACTTTGCTTCGGAAACAGCTGTGGTGGTTAGAAAAAGTCATTGCTTTAGGTGTCCTGTTTTGGATCGAGTTTGCATGGGAAGAGTGTTTGTTTGTAAATGAGAATTGAGATCAGGATGAGATTGGTTTGGAGTAAGGGATGGTATCGATGTATCAAATGTAGAAAAAGAGTTTGATTGAGATACTTTAGGTGATAAAGGTGGACTGGTAGATAAAGTAGTGGTGGGAGAGTGTAAACATGAATTTTGAGGATAGCTATTTGGCCACTGGTGGATGTGAAGAAGAGGAATATTAGATGGAGTAAAACTCTGAGTTGTTGCAGTCCTGGAAGAGAAAGAAAAGTTGTTAGCAAAAGGAAAAAGTGTTTCATCAAAAACAACATTCCTAGCTATATATGACAGGACCCATCCCACCAGGGTCCTGCCTGCGTGACCTAATATTGCCATTAAGCCACAAGCAGTTGATAAAATCTGTTACACTACTATTCCAAAGCCGACGAAACCAACAAACTAAAAGAATTTCTCTACTGCCGGAAATTTTATTAGAAATTTCGACAGCATTTCGACTGTTTTCTAACACTCCCCAAAATGCTAAAAGTCATAACCTGCAGGGAAAAACATTTCTATACAAAATTTATTCTACCAGCACGTCTTTCCCACACAAATAAACCACATTTCAGTACACAACCCAACACTTAAACAAATATATTGTCTAAGTACGGTGTAGCTGGACTCAGTCTAAAACTGAGCTGCCTACATACCCTTTCTACAAGGGATCAAGCTACCTGTAGTTCCGATCGCATATTCACGCTAAATATGCCGCATCTGATACAATTACTATTAGCCTTTGTCAAACAATTTAACAGAATATTACTTACAGCTTGGCGGCATGATTCCTCGCCTAAGCTAGCAACACCCTACTTGGCGGCATAATCCCTCGCCCAAGCAGTTCTCAATCATAAAATCATTTATTCTAGAGAACCATAACACCATATATAAATTCTACACAATAATATATAAATTCCACACGTTATGCATTAATCATTTTACATCACAGAACAGGGTAACCAATCATCACGACCCTTCTCACCAAGGCGTCGTGGCGGAAATGGGGTACAATCATCACAATCCTTGGTCTCTAGGAATCGTGACATTACGGGCTTTCATATAATCGAGGGTACCCTCTCCAACATCATCATCATCATCATCACCTCCACACCACCATCCACAATTTTCATATCAACAATCACAAACAATTCGATACAATCATTCACAACCAAAATCCACATACACAATCAATTCAAGTTTCTAAACAGCCCACAAAACCACATATATGATAAACAACACTCTCAATCACTTTCTATTACTTCACAAGTACAGTTTTTCAAACAGTCAACCAGCAATTACTTATTTCACAATAATCATATACATACGTATATATTTCACAGAACAGTTCACACGATCAAATCCTCATAAATCAAGCCACACAATGACTAACACCCAAATCCATTGACACACGTACATATTTATACCATAGAGCAATTCGCCATCAAAGCAACTTAATTATATAATATTTTTCGTAACCAATACTGCTAACCACGACACCCGATCACATACCCACATCCTATATTGTATTCTGGCATATCATTTCTATCTACAACAATCAACAAATTATACTTACACACCTACTTATATCACCAATTATCACAATTTCCATTTAACAGTTATTAATAATACCGCTTAAACTCGGATAATTTCTGATACTCAACTATAATACACAAATTATATATTGAAACGAAGCTCGCGGAGAGTAGGGTGCAACCGAGAACTTACCTCGTCCAACCGCTGCCGGTGGTGGCCGGAATATGATCAGAAAGCCGCGGCCAAGCACCCTTTACTCGTACTGTCCACATGAGCGAGCTTCGCGACCAACGGACACCGGAACCAGCTTCGGGGGGTCCAAAATAGGGGGAAAGGACCAGTTTCGCCGCAGGAAACTGCCGAGATCCGGCGACCAGAAGAGAGTTGGCCCCGCCGGATTCTTCATCGATCCAGGCGATCCATGGCATTTCACGGCCAGCAACTGGTGGAGAAAGGTGGAGGAGGACCCGGCGAACCTTTCCCGGGCAGTGGGTCGGCCTGACCCCGCCGAAATCCGGCGAATCACAAAGTTGCAGCTGACCGGTTTTCTCACATTTCTGGCGATCTGGGCTTTAATCCGGCGAGTCCTCGGTGCCAAAAGGAAGAGGGGGTCAGCAGCTTCATTTTTCCGGTTAATTTTCGGCCTGGGTTGGCCGGAAATGGCCGTTAGCGGCGAGGAAGGGGAGGCCGTCACGGTGGGGCTGGCATCGGGGAAGAGAGGGGGGGTTCTGCGTGCGTGCGTGCATGGCTTCCAGACCCTTCTGGGTATTTACAAATAAAGGCAGGGGCAAAATAGTAATTTTCACCCTGCCACAGCAAAATTACCAAAATGCCCTTCATGTTATTTCAGCCATAACTTCTCGGTCTTAACTCGGAATTGAGTGTACTACTAGTCTACGAACTCGTATCGACTAGATCTACGCAATGATACCTTAGTCAAAGCTAACACATACCCACACAAAAAGTCAACCCCGAGCCTCTCATGGTCAAACTTGAAAATTTTTACTATATTTCTTGGTACGGGGTGTTACAATCTACCCCCTTACAAAAATTTCATCCTCGAAATTGTATACTCCAAGTGTGATATAACCGCAACCACACTGATCACAATTTCTCGAACCTCATTACGCTTCCGCCGCGCAACTCTACCCACTATCATTAACCCTCGAAACAAAATCCAATTCACCAACGGATTCATCTCCATAGCACATTTTATTTATTATTATTATTATTATTTTATTTTATTTTATTATTTTTTTTTTAACCGTCATTGTTAAGTCTCCCCTCTCTTTTCACAGATCATATGTATACCATCAATCACCAGTTACATATATTTTTCCTTAAACTCAAATTTTCCAAATCATCTCGGAATGGAAAGGAAACAAATCTTACTCCAGTGAGGAAGATACGGTTATCTAGCATCTCCAACCTTTTCTGTGTATTGAATTTACTGACGTATTTTTCTCATATCAACCAATGTTTACCATAGAATTACATAACCAATTTTTGCTATTTCGTTTTTAGGGTTAGTTTTCAACCGATCACTTTCTTAATATTTAATGGTTTAGAATGATTCTTGATCTAACCCTAGTCCTTATATAAAGGGGATCAATTCCTTTGTAAGACAGATTTGAGTTTTTAATCAATTGAGAGAATTAATTTTCCTATTGCTCCCAGGAGTGTTCTTGCAAGGTGAGGAATCAATTTCTTCTTCTTGTTGCATTAGGAGTTGAATTATCTTATCAAAGTAGAAATACTTTGTGGCGATTATTCTTCTCTTTCCCTAGCCTTCTAATCCACGTTTTTAGATACAAGTTATCTAAGGGTTTGGTAGGGCGGGTTCTTGTTTTCCAATTATTGTTCAATATTTCTTGTGTGTTTGGGGTTTCGGATTCTTTAATCTTGGGGTTCCGCATCAATTGGTATCAGAGCATTGGTTGAGATAAGTACCTATCTATCTTTGTTTTCAATTTCTTTGTGTTCTTCGTTCATAATACTTTGATTCGAAAAAAAAAAAAAAAAAAAAGTTGTGTTTGATCCGTGCGTCTTTTTTTTTATCTTGTTGATTTGGGGTTTTTTTTTTATTCAAAGAAGAGAACAATTAAAAAAAAATTAAAAAAAATTAAAAAAAAAAAGAAACCCTAATCGCACTACAGGCGCCTGGGGTTGCACCTTGGGTCACACCTGGGCAGGTCTGTCCGCAAGGCATCCCAAAAAAAAAAAAACAAATCCGAATTTTGTTTTATTTTCATTTTCTGTTTTGCTTAGGGTAATATTTGCTTTCCATTACTGTAATTCTTATTTTTTTTTGCTTTTCTTTTGATCTACTTTCTTTCTTTCGTTAGGTTTTGAGATTGTGATAATTGTTTTTCTTGCTTTGATTTGTTGTGTTTAACTCTAAAGTGCAACTTGATTCTGGAGATTGTGAGTGGTAAAAGGCTTGAGTGGTGAGCACATTGAGGGTAAAAGCCAAATGTAACATCCAGTTTTGAGAAAAATAGTAAAAATTTCAAGTTTGACCAGTTTGACCTTAAGTGGGCCCAGAGTTGACTTTTTGTGTGGTTGTGATTTGGTTTTGACTTTGGTATCGTTGTGTAGAGCTTGTCGATACGAGTCTGTAGACTAGTAGTATGCTTAATTCAGAGTTAAGACCGGGAAGTTATGGTCATTTTAGTGTGAAAGGCTTTTTGGTAATTTGGCAATGACTGATATTTATGGGTGAGAAATGACTATTTTGCCCCTGTCTTCCTTTTTAAAAATTTCCTGAATTCTGGAAAATTTCTCACGCACACCCGAAGACCCCCCCGACGCCTCCCCTCCCCCTTCGCCGAGCCACCTTCCCACGCCAACAGCCACCGCACCGTGGCCAGAGTTGGCCGACCACCACCCTTAGATTGAAGCCGGCGACCTCCTCTTCCTCCCTGTATTGGTGGTTCGCCGTAAAACGACCCAGATCACCGGAAATTGCAACGACACCGAGAGCTCGTGCAGCCCGTGCACTGTTGCGACACCACCTTTGGCCGGCCAGATCTCACTGTTCCAGTGGAGTTAGGGAGCGTGATTGGTACCGTTGGAAAGCTGGCGCGACGATCTACATTTTGGTACCAAGATTGACCCCGGAGACTGCCGTATCACTTCAGAAAAGGCCGCGAAGTCTCAGAAAAACCACCCTCGACAGCCACCTTTCCACCTAGATCTACTCCGATCGCCGGCGAGTGGCACGACACAGCCACCACCACAAGATTCAGACTGCACCGAAGACCTGATCTGCAATTTCCCGAGCTCCGACGACCACCACACGCGCCGCACGCACCGCCCGAAGTTGCTGCCACGCACCACCGCCGATCTGCCCCACCGCCAGCGAGTGGTGGTGCACCGCCCATCCAGGAAGCTCCGCCTCGTGCCGGTGAAGCTAACCCAGGGTCCCTTTCCTGCCGCCTTCGCCGTTTGCACCCCCAACGGACTCAATCTTTGGCTGGATCTTCACAGGAATCGGACAATACTATGCTATTTCCTATGCTTCTATTAGTGCTATTTACTTTGTTCGTTGAGGCTGCCGGCGGCGAGTGGGTGCCCACCACCCGTTCCAACGCTTTCCTAGGGTCGTGGGCAAGCTTGCTGTACCTTCAATTTGATCTAATTTGGGTCGGATTCGAAAACGCACAATCCCGGCCGAGGTTCGATCTTCTGGGACCGATTCCGATCAATTGCTGCGACGAATCCTGAAATTTAAGGTAGATTCTCGTTCCTTGCATCTTCAATTTTGTTTCGCTATAAAGTTTGCTGAAATCGAATTTGAAACGGGAAAATCCATGTATTTTGGGATTTTTACCGATTTGGGACATTTTCGTAATTTCTGAAAATATTGAGGTATTTTTGTAATTACTGAAATTGCTGGGCAATCTTGTAATTAGTGTTTTAATCTTGTAATTGGAGACTTAGAGGACTCCTCTGAGCCGTTGGTTAGTTTCGGTAATTTAAAGAGTGTTTTGGTAATTTATTTTAGGTGTTCGTGCACGTTCGAGGGCTGGATCGGAGATCCAGCAGGAGCACGGGTCAGGCCTGTGAGTGCATTTATTTTCTAAACGTTTTGGGATTATATATTATTATGATTTAATCGCATACAATTTGTTTTAATTGAGTTTTCTTGTGCATTTTAAATTATGCTTATTAAATATATTATATGCTGATTTAAATGGTTGATGATTTAAAACTATATATGCATTTGTGATTTTAATAGAATTTATATGAGATTGATGTTTTAAATGGTATTTGGTGATATATGAAATTTAAGAAATTTTTGGGGCAAATTTTTGATATTCGAAAAATATTTTATTGTTTTAGTAAAATTTTTTTTTTTTTTTTCAAAATAGAAGAGTTTGGAAAATTGTTTTAAAATAAAAGGATTTGAAAATTTATGATATTCGGTGATGGATGATTTTAGAAATGATTTTGAGGAGTACCACACAGTATCGAGATGTTGATTGAGATGTATGATTATTATGCGCGCTATATAAATTATTATGCCATCCTCTGCTGCGGACACGTGTCGGGAGAGAGATGATGAGGATCCTGCCATGACGGATTTGGGACGCCGGTTCGTTGTGATGAGTTTACCCCCCTCCCCCCGCCTGTGACGCCATCAGGACGCTGAGGGTCACACGGCACGATACTATGTTGTGGTACTGGTTGGGTTTTATATTTGTTGATTGCTGATTTTAAATTGATGGTTTTGAATTTGTGGGTTGGAGCCCATGGTGTTTGGTTTTAGATCGGTGTTGGATTTAACAAATGTTCTATTTGCCATTTTAATCAAACATGATTTACGAATAAATTTAATGTTTTCTTGTTAGATTATATTTATGGTTTTAGTGATTGATTCGTGTTTTCAATGATCGTTTTAAATTACGTTTTCGCCCCACAAACTGTTTTATAATGATTTAATGATTTTGGGGATTAAACCAAGGGTTTTGCGAAATGATTTTCAAAACGGGGAACCTTTCAACTGAGTGACGTGAGGTTTGAGTGTAAAGGATTTAAACTGTTGAACTTGTATTTTATAGTTATCTAGGAGCTCTCACTGAGATTTTATATTTCACGTTTTGTTTTTTTTAACTTCGTTCCCTAGGTCATAGCTGCAGGTTCTCGTGAGCTACCGTCGGCATCGCATTTGCACTCGACTTCCGCTACTACTTCTTCTTATGTATTAAATCATGTTCTCTTTATTATTTTATTGTTGGATTTGTATCATTTATATTTTGTTATCTCACTTAGTGATTCTGTCATTCCCACCTTCTCCCTAATCTGTTATGTTATTTATTTCAGTACGGCTAGTTGTTTGTTGCATTGCATATCTTATCAACTTTTTGTCCTATTTATTATTTTATTGTTTATTGAACTCCTTTTCGGAGGAGGATTCTGTCGGCTGCCCCGAAGGGTTCTGGTGGAATCTTCATCTCCGGTTAATCTGGAGGGATTACCGGGGCGGGTCCTGTCACCAAAATTGTGTGAAACACGAGCGTAGTTACCATTAAAAAGAGTGAAACACGTGAGGGAGAGAAGTAAGGATTTTCTTTTTACTAATCTTGTCTTATAGAAACTAAGATGTCAAGAAGAGAAGGAAAAGAAGCCGCTCATTCCGAGGAAGAGCACGAAAAGGAGATGACATCGGACATGAAGCTTTTTTACAAAGCCTTCAAAGGAGAATTTCGGAGGTTGAACAAGAAGATGGATAAGCTAAATGATAAGGTAAGTGAAGTCTTTTTGACCGCATCTCCAAGGAGGGAGGAACCAAGAGCTTGGAGACATGAGCATAATGAAAAGAAAGTCACACTTGCACCTTTATCTCCAATGGAGGTGTATTTTGAACAATTGAAATTATCCAAAAGTTCATATGGGGATTTGGGAAGTGAGACAAATAAAAAAATTGAGTGCAAAGAGGCCAAAAGTGAAAATAATATAAATAAAGGCCCAATGGTGAGTGATTGCACTAATAAGAAAAATAAAGAGGAAAGTACAATAGAAAAAAGTGAGATGAGTGAAAAGAAAAAGAGTTTTAATGCAAAAGAGAGAGAAGTCAATAGTGCATTCTTAGGCAAGAAAGCAATATTATTAGTGAGGTTTCGCAAAGTTTTGCTTTGTCTAGTGTTTTTGTCTCTTTATTGCAGGACTTTGATGTGAAATCAAAATTGCATGGCGTGCCTAGAACTATTAAATATGATAACGATGAGGAATTTTTGAGTCCCTTTGGAAAAGTTTTATGTGATGACACGTGGAGGATATTCAAACCAGGAGATTGGGATTGGGTATATTTAAGGAAGAAAAGGTTTCCTAACCTTAGGAAATCAAAGTTCGATGCTAGAGGAGATAAACCGTTTCAAGTGCTTGAAAGAGTCAATGACAACACATACAAAATTTCCCTTCAGAGGGAGTACAATGAGTCCGCTATTTTCAATGTTTATGATATTTTTGCTTTCGATAAGGATTCAGATTCGAGGACGAATTTTTTTGAAGAGGAAGGGAATGATGCGGGCATCATAAAGTCATATTCTAGCACTGAAACAAAAGATGATGACATCATCTTACCTAGTAAACCAGTGATGCGTTCTCGAGTTAAGAATATCAAAGAGGGAATGTTTGGACTTGTGAAAAGAATTATGGATGAAGATCGATTCAAGTTTCCAAATGATTTGAACACTTTTCCGAGGCCTAATGATGATTTAAGCATGTTGTCCAAGCAAGGGATGAAAGTCGTAATGATGCTCGAGAGTTGCGGAGACGAAACGACGTCATTTTAAAAATAAACAACTTAGAATGGCAATTTCGTAATTTTAGCTATTTTTGGATTATAATGGCAGTTTCGTAATTTAGCTATTTTCGGATTATAATGGCAGTTTTGTAATTTTTACTATTTTTGTTTATAGGGTTAGTTTTCAACCTTAGGATTACTTTCTTAATATTTAATGGTTTAGATTGATTCTTAATCTAACCATAGTCCTTATATAAAGGGGGATCAATTCTTTTGTAAGACAAATTTGAGTTTTTAATCAATTGAGAGAATTAATTTTCCTATTGCTCCCAGGAGTGTTCTTGCAAGGTGAGGAATCAATTTCTTCTTTTTGTTGCATTAGGAGTTGAATTATCTTATCAAAGTAGAAATACTTTGTGGCGATTATTCTTCTCTTTCCCTAGCCTTCTAATCCACGTTTTTAGATACAAGTTATCTAAGGGTTTGGTAGGGCGGGTTCTTGTTTCCAATTACTGTTCAATATTTCTTGTATGTTTGGGGTTTCGGATTCTTTAATCTTGGGGTTCCGCATCATTCTCCATTGCCCATGTATATTTTGTTAGGTCCTGTATACTCATGCTTGTCATGGAGATGAGAAATATCTGAAATACAATGATTTGTAGCCCCTGAGTCTGTATACCAGTTTGGATCAATCAAAGAATCTGGTAGAGCAGCCATAGCAAACATTGGCGGTTGTGGTGGCGTGGGAGTGACTTGAAAGTTTTGGTTATATCGATTATAACACTGTGATGCAAGATGACCAAGTCGAGTGCATATCTGATAGTAGACACGCTTTGAATTATGTCGAAAATGTCCTCTACCAGTTCTTCTTCCTCGACCTATTACCACGACCCCCATTAAAATATTGTGGTTGAGATGCACTATCATGAGATTGATAGACATTAGGTTTTTTGTAAGAACCATGTTTGTGGGACGTAGTGTTAATATGCATAGAATCATTAGTGATAGAATGATGATGATCTATACGATTTTCATGTGCAAGAAGCATGGCACATATATCTTGTAACTTTAGTGATTTAGTACGAGTGGTAATAGAAATAACAAAAGCATCATAGTCTGAGTTTAGACCACTTAGAATATAAAGGATATGATCATACTCAGTTGTTTGATACCCCGCAGCAACTAGTGCATCTACATAGCATTTCATTTTCAACAAATATTCTGCCATTAACATTCCTCCTTTTTTGGTAGTCTGTAATTGGAGTTTGTGTTGCATAATTTTGGCTTTTGACTATGATGAAAACATACGTTCAACAGTATCCCATACCTCATAGGAGAAATTGCATCCAACCATTTGAATTTGCACATCAGGGGTCATAAATTTCAGCAGCCAGCACATCAGGATTTAAACCAGTTGAATCTAGGTTGTAAACTCTTCATTAACTTTTCCTGCTACTTAATCTGTATCATTGAGATATTCAGATGGAATCTCATCTTTTCCTTTGATATAATTCATCATTCAGTTTCCTTTTATGGCAGCAAAGGCTTGTTGACGCCATTGAAGAAAATTTGTAGCATTTAGTTTTGTTGAAAGAGGATGACTAAACATTCCAGAGATCTGTACACCAGGAAGACCAACACTAGGTGTGATAGTATTTGAGGAAGTGGTACGGGATTGAGAAGAGGTTGAGCTTGTAGACATTATAAAGAGTAAAAAAAAATATAGAGAGAATCAACCTGCTCTGATACCAAGTTAAAAATAATAAAGTATATATAGACATAGATTGATAACAGCTATATCTTAAGATGAAGTCTACAGCTATACAATAGATAAAGATAATAATACAAAATTATCTAAATCTATAACATTTATCAAAACATAAATATGAGAATTATCTAACTAAATGCTAATCCTTATCATGATGCGGAACCCCAAACTTAAAAAAACTGTAATCCCAACACACAAGATGATATGGAACAAACCCTAGGTAAAAACCCGCCCTATAGCACCTCTAGATAACAATTGTATCTAGCAACACTAATTAAAAGGCAAAGAATGAAATTGAAATTCGCCACAAAGTAAATACCTTTGATAAGAAGATCAATTCCCAATGCAACAAGTAGAAGAAGAACTATCCTCACTTGGAACACACAAGTCTTGTTGAAAACAAAAGTAGATTTCTCAATAATCAATAATCAAAGTTTTTTTACAAGCTAGTAACCCCCCCTTTATATAGAGATTAGGGTTAGGTTAAGAATCAAACTAGACCATAAAATAATTAGGAAAGTAATTCTAAGACTTAAAACTAACCCTAAATAAATATAATCCGAAAATAGAAATAATTACAAAACTACCATTATAATCTGGAAATAGCAATAATTACGAAACTGCCATTATAATCCAAAAATAGCTAAATTATGAAACTGCCATTGTAATCCGAAAATAGCTAATATTACTTCATTTCGTCTTTGCAACTCCCGAGCAGCATTACCACCTTCATTCCTTGCTTGGACATCATGCTTAAATCATCATCTTTTGCTCCAATGGTAGAATATGGCTCTATGATGCCCGCATCTTATCAAGTTCATGTAAGCGAAAGAAACCTGTGACTCTTGTAATTCTTGAGGTTGAGTTTTGTCAACTTTAGATTTTAATTTTTCTTGTAGACTGAATGTTTAGCGTGCTAGAAATGTATTTTTAAGCTTTGATTTTCAGCGATAATGGTTTAAGTCGTTGGTTTATGGAAGGGAGTTGAAATCGGTTACTTGGAATGAATTTTTGGGGTTTAAAATTGTTGAAGTTTGGTGTTTTTAGTGTGCAGAACTGCTGGTGTTATATTTTTTGATTTGTTATTGGATTGAAATTATCAGTTTTAATGGTTTTTATTTTGTAAAAAGTTAGAATGAGTTTGGCTTATTGGTGAATTCGAAAAGGTACCTGATTACGCTTAGATTGATCACAATTATTTTTGAATTTATACGAATCACATTAAGTAATAAAGTGGATATTGCATGAGCAATATCGAGATGTCAAACTGACAAGACCCGCCCCGGAAATCCCTCCGGATATCCGGAGAGGCCCCGCCTGAGGAAGATTCCACCAGAACCCCTCGGGGCAACCGACAGAATCCTCCTCCGAAAGGGGTAATAATCAAATAAACAAGTAAACAATAATGGGATGAATAGTAAATAAGATATGAACGAAAAGTAGATAAAATAAGCACCACAATAAATTAACGAGTCATAATGCATAAATAAGAAACAATGTATGAAGTAGGTGGGAATGACAGAGCCACTAAGAGTGATAGACAAAAATATAAATGATACAAATCTAACATGAACAGAATAAGATCAGAGTCTAATACATAAGAAGAAGTAATAAACAGATGCGATAAGCGGATGCGATGCCGATGCGAAATGCCGATGGTAGTCCACGGGAACCTGCAACTAGGACCTAGGGAACGAAGTAAAA
>QANX01006290.1:0-32805 GCA_003254975.1 Ochetophila trinervis | reverse complement strand
GGTACCAAAATGTAGATCGTCGCACCAGCTTTCCAACGGTACCAAGCACGCTCCCTAACTCCACCGGAACAGTGAGATATGGTCGGCCAAAGGTAGTGTCGCGACTGTTCAAACTGTTCCCTAGCTCTCGGTTTTGTTGCGATTTCCGGCGATCCAGGTGGTTTCACGGCGAACCACCAGTGGGGAAAGGAAGAGGAGGTTGCCGGCTTCAAGTTTCGTGTTGGAGCTGGTCCGATCCGGTGGCGGAAACAGCCGTTACCGGCGAAAGAAATGAGGCGCGGGGGTGGCGGAAGTGACGCGGTTAAGGTCTGGAAATTTCCAGACTTGGCCAAAATTTAAGGATGCAGACAGGGGCATTTTCGTCCTTTTAAGTCCAGTCTCAACCAAATTACCAAATTGCCACTCACACAAATTTAACTATAACTTCTCGGTCTTAACTCCGAATCGAGCGTGCTGCTAGTCTACGAACTCGTATCGACTAGCTCTACACAACGGTACCCCGGTCAAAACCATAGCACGCTCACACAAAAAGTCAACTCTGAGCCCACTAAAAGTCAAACTGGTCAAACTTGAAAATTTTATTATTTTTCTCGAAACGGGATGTTACAACCCTACCTGGACCTGGAGGCCACTTGGTCAGGTGAGTGGTATGGATTGGAGACTACTCAGCTATATTTTATGAGATTGGCCTGAAGCTTGCTCGACCATTATTTTGATGATGGTTTGTATATAGTGTTATTTACTGTTACCATACTAAACAAATTCCTAGATGCCATTTTAGATTGTGAATTATATAAAATTCTTCATGTTGATTTATTTAAGCAATGGATTATATTACTGGAACTAGTAAAACCACCCTTTAAATTCCATTCATTGAGTATGTTTGTACTCACCCCTCTTTTTCTCTTCTTCTAGGGGATTTTGGGAATTCTACTCCTACTACTCTAATAATTGCAGGACAAATGGTCGGCACTAGGTATGATGGTTCTGTATAAGCTCTTAATTTAGATTTTATTTGAGGATTTACTTTTATTTTGGAAACTATGTGTAGGCTTGTAAGAGCCATTTCATTTCTTGTATATGTTTTAAAATTTTTGGATTTATGTTTTGGTCTATAAGTTAATTTCTAGTTTCTTTTGGGACTAACTTTATTTTGTTTTCTATCTTTCAAGACTATCATATGGTTTTTCTATCTACTTTTTATTTTTCTTTTCTTTTTTTTTTTAAATATCATCATGTTTAGTGTTTGGAAAATTTGTACTTAACTAAATTATATGTACATATATATATATTTATATACATAAAGTCACATATTTTTTTCACTTGTTTTCTAAATTATTTTCCTCCGAATACTATGATTATGATTTGATGATTTTAGCACTTGATATTGCCTTTAATTTTATATCCATAATATAAGTTTTCTTTAGTAGAATAATTAATTTGGAATTTCATTAGAATGTATTTATATTTACTTATATTCTTTGATGCTTTTATTGAATACATATGTATAAAGATTTGAATTTTGATATTTAATGGCTATGAAGGTTTTAAAAAATAAAACTAAATATGTTATTTTGAGTTGAGTATTAGTAGAGATGGTTAATGATACTGCTTAATGACTATTACTTTGGTAATAGTCATCACAAGCCGGATTCACATAAGATAGGGTACTGTCATGGAGAGCCTGCAATAAGTGTGGTAATGATTAGAACTAAGAACATCAAGAACATAAGCATGAATAACTAGCTTACTTTTGTAGCATAGCCCATGGCCTATTAAAAAATGGCTATGTCCACCATCCTTTCCAAGTTCTCCATGTCTTTGGCTTACAAACACCTATCAACAGTGTTTAGAGAATCCGAGAGCTTGAAAATGCTAAGTTCGTCCTCTTCTAGAGGGCTTTTCCCTTGATCAACCTCGAATGGGATGCGGTTGATTTCTATCACCTCATGCTCTTGCTTATGATCTCAAATGGAGAACCCTTCCTAACTTTCTACCTTTTTGCGCTTCCTTCACTACAAAGGTGGGATTTGAGCAAGCTATCTTTCTCTCTTCATTCATCTATGCCTACTAGATGGCACCGTAATCAATCGGGATCATGGCTTAGAAAGAAGAAAGATGTCTTGATGTCTTCTCAGCTAAATAGTGTCCTCGAGAAAAAAAAAAACCAAGGAAAAGTATAGCTCTGCTACCCTCTGGGTCAAACCCAACGTCAATCAGCTATTGGGGTCTATCCAAGAATTTATTGACTACATAAATCCAAATATCAAATATCAGTATACAATAACACTACCATTCTTCAATAGAAATAGTCCACTCGAAAGGCTTAAAATTTTTCCATTGCTACTCAAAATATTGGGTTTCAGTATCTTGGGCTTTAGAAGTCAAAGCTATTGGATCTTTAATCAATTTATTGATATCAATGCCCTTTCACTTGAGGAGACTATTGAATTAAGAGCACAGTTGTACAACTGAGGAACTGGATCACAAGTAACAACTGCATAATTAAGGTACAAACAAATAAGAAACCAAAGTATGAAATACATACTCAAGGTTATGAGTGCATAGACTTATTGAGTCGTACCCATTTATAATTGATGGTGTTCTCAACATCACCAAGCCATGCACTAGAAATGAAAAAGAATTGGTTCTTCCAGTTCTTAATTGTCGAAGGCAATTTGGTGAAAATGACTTTATTTTTCTTATAGCACAGAAGTTACCAACCCACATCTATATCACGAGCCTTGAAATAGTAGAAATTATAAAAGATATGGGTCTAAGGAAAACCTAAACCCAAAGACTAAAAAACTCCTTATTGAAACATATCCACTTCGAATCAGATGCGCCATCTCGATCTGTGGCCTTGGATTTTAGGATATATACCATATGAAAAAAATTACATTTAAAGCAAAGAGCTTGAAGTGTTCTGTTGGTAATAGTATAAGGAATATCCTCGACGCTATTGAAATTTCTAAGAGTATGAGGAACAACCAACACTGGGCAATCAGGAGCATCCACTGGCTCCTCTGCCAGAGAAGGTTGAGAGACTTCATAGACACCGATTAGAGCGTCAACCGCCATCAAAGTAGATACCTATCCTTTAGTTCTAAGAAAATAGGAACAACATTCCCTTGTTTAGCCACTGAAGACACGACACAGGGTAGTCGAGGAAACAGAAAAAAATACGAAAGGTTTCTAAAACCTAAGCAAAAATTAGTCGTGAACTTACTTTCTAATTCAGGGAGCAATGACGAACTTAAAGACTAGAAAGGAAAATGCAAAGAAACATAATAGAAAAGCTCGAGAAAGAGGGAATCTATCCTAGTTTTCACAGTTAGAGAACTTAGAAGCACTATTCAAAGTTTTGAAAACTTGGCACTGTGCAAAGCCCAAAAAACCCCCAAGGAAGTATGTACTGTGCAAAACCTAGAAACCCCAAATAAGTATGTTATGAAATTACTACCAAATTGAGAGAGCAATGACAAACTTAAAGACCATAAGGGAAAATGCAAAGCAACACAAAGAATAGAAATGCTAGAGAGAAAGGAAACCTAATCTAATTTGACAGTGAGAAAAATCAGAAATACAATTCAAATTTTTGAAAACTTGGCACTTTGCAAAACCCAAAAAAACCCCAAGGAAGTATGCCTTTTTCAATTCACTCATATTGAAAATGGGAAAAGTGAGGTAAGGCTTATTTGGGGATATCTCATTTAAAGCATATACTCCATATCAATTATTAAAATTTTGATTGAAGACTAAGAGGGATGAGAATTGAAGGAACGAAATTTTCTTCGTCATGCCAATCGCTTCAGCATTCAATGCCTTCAACGGCTATTTACTATACGACACAACTTTTTGTGCCACGTGATTAAATCAACATGTGCTTTTGAACGACGAGTCATTTCAGGATCATTTTGGTTCTCTAAGTAAGCCAAAAATCAATCTCGTTTTATACAAACAAAAGTGAATTTGACTTGCAAATCAAGCCTTATTCCAAGCACACCGCTAATAATTAGTCAAGTAAGGGGTTTAGTTAGGTAATCGAGCCTTCTAAACGGAGGCACATCGCCCAATAAATGAACAGCCCATTCAAATGCATTACAGTTCAATAGGGAACATTGGCTTGGCATACTAGACTAAATGGGTCGGCATTAGTGTTATTTAGATACTTCATAATGTACATCTTACATACTTTTTGGTCGGAACAAAATTTGAAACACAAAGTCTAGTCTCCATGACTACTATCTGATTGGATTCAGTTATATACATAGGATAAGCACAAAATGGGACATGGCCACCCAAATCACTGATAGATCATATTCAACTACATAAATTGACAGGACCCATCCCACCAGGGTCCTGCCTGCGTGACCTAATGTTACCACTAAGCCATAAGCAGTCAATAAATCCGTTACACTATTATCCCAAAGCCGACTAAACCAACAGACTAAAATAATTTCTCTACTGCCGGAAATTTCATTAGAAATTTCGACAGCATTTCGACTGTTTTCTAACACTCCCCAAATGCTAAAAGTCATAACCTGCAGTGAAAAACATTTCTATACAAATTTTATTCTACCAGCACGCATTTCCCACACAAATAACCACATTTCAGTACACAACCCAACACTTAAACAAATATATTGTCTAAGTACGGTGTAGCTGGACTCAACCTATCACTGAGCTGCCTACATACCATTTCTACAAGGGATCAAGCTACCTGTAGTTCCGACAGCATATTTATACAAATATGCTACAGTCAAACTCATTCACAAACTTAATGTACATTCTCAGTTATCACATATATAGATTCCACACATCATTCAAAATTTTCATATCAATAATCACAAACAATTCGATACAATCATTCACAACCAAAAATCCACATACACAATCAATTCAAGTTTCTAAACAGCCCACAAAACCACTTATATGATAACAACACTCTCAATCACTTTCTATTACTTCACGAGTACAGCTTTTCAAACAATCAACCAGCTCTCAATCACCAAATCATTTATTCTAGGGAACCATAACACAATACACATTGTGCATTAATCAATTTAATATATAAATCTCACACAACCAAACTGCAATTCAGCTAATTTCAACCCACAACACTCTTAATACTAATTTCCATCTAACCGGTTTGAGCTCGATTTCCGGTGATCTGAGCTACTTCACGGACTACCGCAGGCAGGGAAAGGTGTCCGGGCAAGTGGGCTTCCAAATCCAGGTGGTGGCGCAGCTGATCGGCACCGGAAACGGCCAATTTCTGGCAAAAAGATCCGACGGCAAGGTGACGGGAGGAGAGAGAAGGAAACCGGGGGGGCTGCGTGCGTGCGTGTGTCCCAACCCTCTGGGTATTTACAATTAAAGGCAGGGGCAAAATAGTAACTTTCACCCTGCCACAGAAAAATTACCAAAATGCCCTTCAAGTTATTTCAGCCATAATTTCTCGGTCTTAACTCGGAATTGAGCGTACTACTAGTCTACGAACTCGTATCAACTAGCTCTACGCAACGGCACCTTAGTCAAAGCCAAAATACTCTCACACAAAAAGTCAACCCCAAGCCCTTCCTTGGTCAAAACTTGGTCAACTCGGTCAACTTTAAGAAATTTTCAATATCTTCCCGGGACGGGATGTTACATAAACTAAACTTTAAACTAAACATAGAGTACATTCGTGTCGGTACACAACTATGGCTCAAAGTAGGAAGAAGACTAATCTAAGAGAAATACGACTCGATTATGTGCACATTTAGTCCCACGCTCTTGGCTTCATTCACATGTGAGAGAGAGGACATCCATGCACGAGCTAGCTCTAGTGGATCCATCACCTTTTCCATAGAGTTTCCAAAGTCTGAAGAGTTTTCTCTAGAATCATCTTCAAAACTATAATTCTCAGCAACCTCAGAATTCTCTTCATTACTCTCATCTCCAAATGATGGGTACAAGTTTCCCTTGAAATTGAAGTAAGTGCCTCACCTAGCCATCGGGGTGTTTACCAAGGTGTGAACTAGCACATGAACTAGAACGCTGATTGATAGAGCGCTCAAGTTAACATCAGCCTAAAAAACATAACTTGATGAATCGAGATAGTAGGTTGCATGGAAGGTTGTTTATCTTTTGAGTATTCAAAACAATTCTCCATTGTCTTCCACTTTAGATGCTTTTTTGGAACTCCTTTTCTCACTTACGATGCAAGATGAGCTGCAATATTTACAAACAAATAGCAAATCAAACTTTGCTAAACAGTGACAACTTAAAGAATAAAGCTTGAAGTCAAGCAATATTACTTTGAGAGAGTGAGCTTCAGAGGAAAGGCTTAACATCAAGTGGAATCAAAAGACAAAGAATAAACTCAAGTAAAGAATCCACTATTTTATAGGCAATTAATATGGCAAGTAATGGGCCATTTATTGAAGATGAGAATTACAACAAAGTAGAAAGCAAGCTCTATAATATTTCCATCAACCATTCAGTGTTGGTTGTCTTGAGGGACAGAACCATAATAATTACGCCTCCGTTCCATATTACCTCCCCAATCAAAAGCATATCTTTTCCGAGTAAACATTTTCATTTCTGTTTAACCGAACGGAAAGAAAAATGAAGGGCAAACTTTATGGGTTAGATTTATTGAAATTGGTCATTTATGTGTTATAGTATGGCCCAGCTGCAAATGAGGCAGTTAGCAATAAATCGAAAACAAATAGTCGGCCTATTAACAATACTTTTGACAAGCGATAATATTCAAAGACAAGCCTATAGAAAAAATAAATGACCCATGGTCAGTTCTAAGAGTTTATGTACAACTTTCCATTCAGATTGATATAAGTTTGATCGATAGGTCACATATATGTCATACTAAAACGAGACACGTGGAGATACATCAGAGATTGCATGGCCTCATTAATTGCAATCTCGCTAGCACATGTGAAATGTAATTAACACGTGGAGGATTATGCATTAAAGGAAAGAGTAAACGTTAAATGCTTCATTTATAATGACTGAGGTCATGAAGGAACTCTGAACCTTCATTGACTAGCATGAGAGGTTAATCGGCCGGGACAACACTGGTATCCCTTCGGCTCCTAACTCTCTTTTTATGATTTTTAGGTCCAACAGAAGGAGGCCCAAATTCACATCTGACTGTGTTTTGCCCAAACAAATCTGTCTTTTCGTTTTGATAAAAGTTGTGAAGAAGACTTGATAGTTTCTATATGTGTATTGCTTGCAGTTCAAGTTAATTATTATTTCATCAAGATCACCTATAGCGGCTTGCATATTTTTTTTCTTGTTCTTCAGTGGCAATATTTGAAACAAACCTGAAAATTTTACTTTTTGTGTTGATTTTACTAAATTTATAGACTGACACCTTAAAATGTGACAGATCAAAATAAATAAATAAAAAAGAATAAACAAAATGCGGCATCTGGGGAAAACTGTATCTAATGGAGTCAGAATTCTATTGTTATATTTTGGGCCAGATTTTTTTTTTTTTCCTGGAAATTGCAGAGAAGAATTTCTCCATATAGTCTCCAGTCCACAAACACAATATTTTGGATATGCTGAATAAGGTAATATGTGGGTGCGTAGATTACTGGCGGATCAAGTCAGGTTAGTATAAAATTACTAAATTAACCCAATAATCATCAATCAATCTGTATCCTCCGAAATTACTAAATTAATTTTAATAAGCGCAAAATAATTTTTTTGCCGGATTAAAGAAATAAGAGATTTACGACTAACTAGCAATTTTGGTCAATTGTCGTTGGAGTCAAATAACAGCCATTAGATTTATGATCAAAGGTCAGAAAAAAAATTTAAATATTATTTTTCCAAATGAAATAAATAATGAATTGTTAAGCCGCCGAAGGTTGACTTAGGGGAGTCCGAAACTGTGAGATGTTGATTAGGATAATCATCCGAATCGTTTGGGGGGTACACCTACATAAAGGCTACAGCTTACATATATTATTAGTCAAATAAAACAGTCTTTGAATTTTTTGATCAAGTCAAGGAAACTCTTTAATTCAAAAAAAAAAACCTCTCTCTCTCTCTCATGTAAAGTCTAAAAGTCTTCTTTCTTTCTCTATCTCTCTTACGCGTTTATGAAGTCAAAGTCAGCTACTTGTGCCGCTTGAATTCTTCTAACCTCTATTTTATTTTATTTTTCTCTTAACCTTTAGTTCATATTCAGACCTTGCATACAAGGTTCTCTGAAAAAATGAAAAAGTCATATCTGATGTGGCAGCTTGTGGTTAGCTGAAACTAAAAACGATTGTTTTTTAAAGCTGCCACATTGATTCGCAACCCTCTCCTTCTTCTCTATAAACCTTCATTAATTTGCACAGAGTATGTATCCTAATCAGTTTCTCCTTCTCTCTCTTTTCTCTTTCTCACCTTATAAATATAGATAGAGCTTCATTTTCAGGTCGGTAATCTTTGATATTTTTGAAACCTTATTTACATCTGGAGGTTAATTCATTTCTTTGGTTCAATTTTTTCTTTCTTGGTAATTAAAATTGGAGGGCAAATTCAGAAAAGCAAATGGCAGCAGCAGCCGGAGGAAGATCTCTGGAGGAAACGCCAACATGGGCTGTTGCCGTCGTCTGCTTTATTTTGGTCTTAATTTCGATAATTATCGAACACATAATCCACCTTATAGGACAGGTACAACAACTTATTCATTCCCAGAAATAACTAAAAACGGAGTAATAGTTTGGAAACTGAGATTAATTGAAATTCTGGCACTGTTCTTGTAGTGGTTGAAGAAAAAGCATAAAAGAGCTCTATTTGAAGCGCTGGAAAAGATCAAATCAGGTACACCCATCTCAAATTTTTTTTGAAAGTTTCTTAGCTCGGCGTCGAGATTTTACCAAACTCAAAAGCTAATTAATCAAAGTTCAACTGTGCAGAGCTTATGCTATTGGGATTCATATCCTTGCTCCTAACAGTAGGACAAGGGCCAATATCAAATATATGCATACCGAAGAGTGTTGGGGCAACTTGGCATCCATGTAGTAAAAAGCAAGAAGAGAACTTGAACAAGGATGAAGAATCCGAGTCATCGGACTCCGAGCACAACAGGCGGAAGTTACTTTCAGCAATAACTTCCGCTGGTAGTCTCCGGCGTGTTTTGGCGGCCGCAGGAACAGACAAATGTGCAGAAAAGGTACGCTTTCCACTAAAATTCTTTCAATTACCGTTTCCCCTTTGTCTCCCTCCAATATATTAAATTTACACATATATAATATATGTATATATATATATAGCCCGTTTATACATATTCTATGATTTATTGTTTTGTTAAGACTAAAGGTCAATTCATACTCTTAATTAACATTTTCCACAAATGAATTAACATAGTTTGTAGAACAAATTAACATTCAACATGCGTAATTAGATGAAGAAAACTACAGCACAGCACGTAAAATGTTAGTCTGCTAATTTTGACGAGAAAAATTCAAAGGTATAAGTAGTAATATTGACAACGCTAGAACATGGAAGATTCATGCAAAAGGTGTCTGAATATACAAGCACATGGAAAAATCTAAGCTGAGTGCTATATTATAAGTTCGATAAAAAAATAAAAAATAAATAAAATGAAGTTTTGTTGAAGATGCAGAATATACGCGTATATATATATATATATGTATGAATTCTGACTTGGTTTACTGTTTAATTCAAACGTAAGTGCAGGGTAAGGTCCCATTTGTGTCTGCCGATGGTATCCATCAACTACATATATTTATCTTCATACTGGCTGTTTTCCATGTACTCTATTGCATCATCACTATGGCTTTGGGTAGAGCCAAGGTAATTATTTTAAAATATTCTATCAAGTTAAATTACATATCTCTCTTTTTTTCTCTACCTCTCTTTGATGGCTTATAATTTATGTAAACTTGGTTATGTTTCAGATGAGAAGTTGGAAGCACTGGGAAAAGGAAACAAGAACTGCTGAATATCAATTTTCTCACGGTAAGGCTAAAATTAATTAATATTGCAGGCTGAAAAATTGGCACTGTTCTTCACTAATTAATTAACATGTACCTTCTTTACCAAAAAAAAAATAAAAAATTAGCATGTACCTTAGTGTTAATTTTCAACAATCCAGCATTACAATTTATTACTTTATTCAGTAGTTGTAGTTAACTGGTTGCAAATGGAAAAAGAAGAAAAAGATAGATAACGACATATAAACGGATAAATTCTTGCAAGTACACATTAGTTGTTATTTATTTATTTATTATTATTATTACTATTTTGCTATGCGTTAAACATCAGGTAAGTTAAATATATATATATATATATATATAAATTTATGTATATAATATATGTATATATGCTTTAAATATTTAAAAGGTGAGAAAAAATAATCGTGTTGCGTGTATGATTGTTATATTAATCACAGATCCAGAGCGATTCAGATTTGCCAGGGACACTTCCTTTGGGAGGAGGCACTTGAGTTTCTGGACCAAAACACCTTTCCTCATTTGGATAGTAAGTTATGCTTTAATTGATTTCCTTCATTTTCATTTTTACAATATATATATATATATATATATATATATATATTTGTTGCATGCTTTTAGAAAGATTTGATTAATATTGGTCTTTACAATAAAAAATAAAATAAAAATTCCAAATGAATTTGTTGACATCTGAGTTTCTACAATTAATTTGTGCAATTAATACTTTTTAATTTAAAAAAAATTACATATTTGTCTAATTTAATTAAAATTGATAAATTCTGTCAATTTAGAAATTATGTGCGTAACAAGTGAATTTTAAATTGACATAATTTATCAATTTTAACTAAATTTGATAAAAATACAGTTTTTTTTAAATTATAAAGTACTACTAATTGTACACATTAATTATAAAATTTTTATGTAAACAAATTTAATTTTAAAAAGTACTAAAAAGTATTTAGACAAAAAAAATAAAATAAAAATAAAAAACTAGAAATATTGATGCATGGGACCTACAATCCAGAACATTATGATATTTTTTATTCGTATGCTTCTAAAAGAACTAGTGTTTAAGTTATTTTTCAACCATATCCATAGTAGAAGAAAATAATATAGGAATTAATTTCTTCTAGAATAAGGAACTACAAATAATAAACGTAGATAAGTAGCACTGTAATATATATATATATATATATATTAATTTTAATGAAACATACTTAATAATTTTAATTCAGAAAGCTCCACGTTTTTGAGATTATATGAAAGCATAATCTAGCTTGTTATTGAATTTATAGATAAAATGAACAAAAAAAATTGATTTTTTTGGGTTCCTTCGCACCCAAAAAATTGATAAAGAACAAAAATAAAAATTGATTTCCTTCACACCCAAGACTGAAAATCGATCTAATATCAATAAATGAGCTTTTCGCTGATTTTTAGGGTTCCATTTATTATAAAACAGAAATAAAAGACAAAAATGCTGGAATTTAACTATTTAAAAAAAAAAAAAAAAGAGTAAATCCAAGAGCATTCTAATTTTGCTAATTGATTTTTTAATCTATGAAAATATTAATTATCCACATACTGTCCGATAAGTTTGTTAAAAAAAAAAAATTTGTTAGCCCAGAAAGAGAGTTTATTTAGAAAATAAAATAAAATAAAAATAATAATAGAAAAAAACATATATCATGTACATGCCATGTATAGCTTTGGATTAATTTTAATTTAATATTTTTAAAATTTTGTAATGTAATTTTCAAATTTCAAAAGTTATTATTTAGAATTTTATTTTTTAAATTTATTACTGATTAATTTAATTTTTAATTTTATCAAATAAATTGATAAAGTTTTATGGATAAAACTATTTTATAATCATTAATAAATATTATAATCTTCTCTATACATATTCTTTTACAAGTTTTTAAACCCATGTATTTGTAATAATTGTGCACACTGAGGAGGTAAAGGTCTTTATGCCTACATCCACTGTACCTGTACAACGAAGGTAACGGTCATTTCGAAAGAGAAAAACTTAATAGTAACGGTCTCAGTTTCTTACCCCAAAAAAAAAAAAAGGTCTCTGTTTGCAAGCTAAGACAAAGACGTATAGCCGTCCATATTTCCAACAATGACCACCAACACAATATTTCAGTCTTTTTAATTTTAGCTTGACTTTTTGTATTGCAATTTCTTTTATATTTTATCTTCCCTCAATGACGACTCTATCCTTTGTTCTCGAACTTCGATAATAAAAATCTCAGCCTTGAATGTCAGAAAAGAAAATAAAAAAGCAAAATCTAGTCTTGGTCCTTATTGTATGTAGTTTTTTTTTTGGTAAATCTTATTGTATGTAGTTTACACACCTTGTACAATTGGTTTTCTTTTCTAATTTTAATTTTAATTTTAGTTTGTTTCCTCATTTAATTGTCAGTTTTTAATATTTGAAATTGGTTTGGGGAACAGGTATGCTTCTTCAGGCAATTTGTGAGGTCGGTTCCTAAAGTGGACTACTTGACTCTTCGTCATGGGTTCATCATGGTAAGTGCTTACCAGATTATTTGAACTTGAGAAATTTAAGAAAGTGTTTTGGAAAAAAAAAAAAAAAAAACAAAAACAAAAATAAAATAAAAGTACGAAAATGTTTTTAATAAAGTATTGCTATTTTTAATAATTATTATGGTGGAATACGAGTTGAAGCTAAAGTGTTAATCATCAATTGATTGCATTTAAAGAAATTTTTAACTTTTTATAACAGAAATTTTATATGGGAAAGTAAATCCGTAATTTATTAAAAAATTGATAAATCAGCATGAACCTTAGTGATGATGTGTCATTTTATCCTTTAAATAAGTAAAATATTTGCTCAAAGTATGATATGAAAATTAATTACCTCAGGCTCATTTGGCACCTCAAAGCCATCAGAAATTTGATTTCCAAAAGTACATCAACAGATCACTCGAGGAGGATTTCAAAGTGGTCGTGGGAATCAGGTTTGTGCTTATACACTTTCCTTTCTTTTCCTCACTCATTTTTCCATTTTATTAGATTCCCATAAGATTATTATGTCGAAAATATTTAGTTTTTGTTTTTAACCTTTTATCTTCCATGTTCAGTCCCCCAATTTGGTTCTTCGCGGTGCTATTTTTACTCTTTAATACCCACGGTGAGTGAGGCAATGTATTATAATATCACACGTGCGTAAATTATTATTTTTCTTACTTAAAAAAGGCCGAATTGTTGGACCGCCTGTAGTAATATATATATTTCTCGTCTTTGGGGACAGGCTGGTATTCTTATCTATGGCTTCCGTTTATCCCGTTGATTGTAAGCAAAATCTCTTCCTTCTTCACATTAATATCTGGTTTTATGTAATGTGGGGTCCAAACAGTAATATTACGTGTAAAATTGCACGTCCAGATTATTCTTCTGGTGGGGACTAAGCTACAGGTAATTATTACCAAAATGGGACTGAGAATTCAAGAGAGAGGAGAGGTCGTGAAGGGTGTGCCGGTGGTTCAGCCAGGTGACGACCTCTTCTGGTTCAACCGCCCTCGCCTAGTCCTCTATCTCATCAACTTCGTCCTCTTTCAGGTACTTCCTTCTTTACCCAAATTCGTAATTTTGTGTCGGAGCTCAATTTGTGGTTTTTCCATATCACAACTATGACATTGATATAAACGTGTTTTAAATTTCCACAATTTGCAGAATGCGTTTCAGCTTGCTTTCTTTGCATGGACTTGGGTAAGATGCCGGATTTTAGTAGTTTCTTCTCATATATATATATATATATATATATATGTTTCACTTGTATTTTAGTACCTTATTGAAGATCAACCTCCTCAATTTTGTTTTCTCTGTGTTTAATTTTCAGTTCGAATTTGGGCTCAAATCTTGCTTCCATGAGCATACAGAAGATGTGATCATTAGAATCTCAATGGGGTAATTTTTTATTTATTAAAGCAACTTGCATTTCCTGGCCACTAAAATAGTTCCTGATTTCCAAAAATATGCTTTTGATTGTGAATTTTTCCAGGGTCCTGATTCAGATACTCTGCAGCTATGTCACCCTTCCTCTCTACGCCCTTGTAACTCAGGTATTTAATCAAATAGTTTATATACATTTGAATATCAGCCCACGTCTTTTTGGGCCCATTGAGTTTGGATATTAAATTATAAACTTCTTGGGGTACGAGCAGATGGGTTCGACAATGAAACCAACAATATTCAATGAAAGAGTAGCTGCGGCTCTAAGGAACTGGCACCACACGGCCAAGAAGCACATAAAACAGAACCGAGGGTCCGTAACCCCAATGTCTAGCAGACCGGCAACACCGTCCCACCACATGTCTCCGGTCCATCTCTTGCGCCACTACCGCAGCGAGGTGGACAGCTTCCATAATTCTCCTGCTAGAAAATCTAATTTCGACACCGATCGTTGGGACACGGACTCTCCATCACCCTCTCATCCACAGTTCCTCAACGCAGATGGTTCTTCCTCCCATCACCACCAAATCGAGTTGGGTCACGTTGAGCATGATGTTGAGTTCAACGATCCCAGCTCTGCTCCAGTGGGCGGTGGTGGTGAGGAGTTTATTAATAGTGGCAGCCGAAAGAAGGATTTTTCATTTGACAAAAGGTCGAACGTATGAATATCACCCCCTCTGAGATTTGTTAACATTGTCGTTTAAGACAATGGAGAT
Source organism: Ochetophila trinervis (assembly GCA_003254975.1). Classification (NCBI taxonomy): domain Eukaryota; kingdom Viridiplantae; phylum Streptophyta; class Magnoliopsida; order Rosales; family Rhamnaceae; genus Ochetophila; species Ochetophila trinervis. The sequence continues at coordinate 18,122 of QANX01006290.1, read as the reverse complement.
GAAAATAAGGAAACATGAATCTTATACATACGTACGTACCTTTTGAATCACCTCTGTGTATTATAGTTCTTTAATTTTCTTCATTTTTTTTCTTTTTTGGTTCTTCTTCGGAAAGGTTATTTTGATATAGGAGATGCAGATCATGTATCCCATTGGATGTTTCAATTATTTTACATCGTGGACTTTGTACCATTTCTTTCTGTATATAAAAACCGATAAACAAACAAAATCCGGCTGGCAGTCTGTAGTAAAAACAGAGTGTCAATTTTGCCACACATGCAGAATCCAAGAACTATATACATATATGCATGCATGATGAGCCAAAGTGTGCTATCGATAAGTCTAAACTCCATTTGTCCAAAATATTTTTTGATTAGGTATGTCAAGCAAAGCAAAGAATCCACAGAATTCCAAGACTAGATCACGAAATTCCAAGATCAGCTACACTCTGCCAATCCGAACCTATATCACAGATGTCCGAACATAGTTATAATATCCCACACTACGCCATTACAAGCTCTTTTCTCATTGGTGCCAAGACGAGCTCACAGATTTACGAGGCAAGCGAAATGCTAAGTCTTTCACTCTGCCGAGCTGAGCACTTCCGAAAGACAAGCATACGATCAGAGTCTTATGCTCGGACTATCAATCAATTACGTCAGAGCATAATGTCAGAAAGTTAAAATTAGTTTGACCAAGACAATCAACAAATTGGAAACTGGAGGTCAGCACACAACTCCATACACCAACCTTTTTCTCTTTCATTTAAACATATTTATACAACAGTAGAGAGCTCAAAATATAATAAACTAGAATGTTCGGGAAAAACTCAAGTGAAACTTTTTTAAGTGAAACTCTTTGAAGACCCTTTGAATGATACATGGCAAAATCAATTTTGAAAGAAAAAAAAAAAAACAAGCAGAGCCGGTTGCAAAATACCTAATTATTATTTTTTTAAATATAATAGTTATAATTATAAATTATGGTTCCAAATATAAAATTAAGTTAATATTTTAAACTAAAAAAAATTATGTATAGTATTGTGTTAATTTAGATTTAAATAGTAAATATTTAATTTATATATATTTTAATATATATATATATTATCAATTCATTTTTTGGTAATTATATACAATCAATCATATACCATATATGATATCATATAAATATAAATATATATCTATAGTTTATATTGAACAAACATATGTTTATATCAATACATGTATACATATAAACATACATATAAAAATATGCATGAAATATTAATAATTATGTATGCTAAGTTGAAAAATATTATGGATTTTATAATTTATATGTTATATAATTATATAGTTGTATTTTTTTTATATACAGTTTAAGACTTAAAATTATAAATTTTAGTTTAATAGATAAAATTACGTCGATCTTTCTTAAAAAAAAAAATTGCTTATTCGCGACGCTAGTGTCGCTAAAGGTTGATTATTGGCCACGCTAGCGTCACTATATGTATAGTGTAGGCAACGCTAGCGTCACCAATTCCCAATTAATATTTTCTAAATATAATATTTATAATTATAAATTATGGTTCAAAATATAAAATTAAGTCAATATTTTAAACAAAAAAAAAATATGTATAGTATTGTGTTAATTTAGATTTAAATAGTAAATATTTAATTTGTATAATTTTATATATACTTTACTATATATATACTATCAATTCATTTTTTGGTAATTATATACAATCAATCATATACCATATATGATATCATATAAACATAAATATATAATCATAGTGCATACTGAACAAACATATGTTTATATCAATTCATGCATACATATAAACATACATATAAAAATATGCATGAAATATTAATAATTATGTATGCTAAGTTGGAATAATATGGATTTTATAGTTTATATGTTATATAATTATATAGTTGTATTTTTTTTTATATATAGTTTACGATATAAAATTATAAATTTTAGTTCAAAAGATAAAATTACGTCGATCTTTCTTAAAAAAAAATTGCTTATTGGCGCACTAGCGTCACTATATGTATAGTATTGGCTACGCTAGCATCGCCAATACCCAATTAATTTTTTTAAATATAATATTTATAATTATAAATTATGGTTCAAAATATAAAATTATGTCAATATTTTAAACTAAAAAAAATTATGTATAGTATTGTGTTAATTTAGATTTAAATAGTAAATATTTAATTTATATATACTTTACTATATATATACTATCAATTCATTTTTTGGTAATTATATACAATCAATCATATACCATATATGATATCATATAAACATAAATATATATGTATAGTGCATACTGAACAAACATATGTTTATATCAATTCATGCTTCCATATAAACATACATATAAAAATATGCATGAAATATTAATAATTATGTATGCTAAGTTGGACTATTATGGATTTTATAATTTATATGTTATATAATTATATAGTTGTATTTTTTTTTATATACAGTTTAAGACTTAAAATTATAAATTTTAGTTCAAAATATAAAATTACATCAATCTTTCTTAAAAAGAAAAATTGCTTATTGGCGACGCTAGTGTCGCTAAAGGTTGATTATTGGCGACGCTAGCGTCGCTATATGTATAGTATTCGTCGCCAATACCCAATTAATTTTTTCTAAATATAATATTTATAATTATAAATTATGGTTCAAAATATAAAATTATGTCAATATTTTAAACTAAAAAAAAATATGTATAGTATTGTGTTAATTTAGATTTATATAGTAAATATTTAATTTATATAATTTTATATATACTTTACTATATATATACTATCAATTCATATTTTTGGTAATTATATACAATCAATCATATACCATATATGATATCATATGAACATAAATATATATGTATAGTGCATAGTGAACAAACATATGTTTATATCAATTCTTGCATACATATAAACATACATATAAAAATATGCATGAAATATTAATAATTTTGTATCGTAAGTTGGAATATTATGGATTTTATAATTTATATGTTATATAATTATATAGCTGTATTTTTTTTATATACAGTTTAAGACTTAAAATTATAAATTTTAGTTTAAAAGATAAAATTACGTCAATCTTTCTTTAAAAAAAAAATTACTTATTGGCGACGCTAGGGTCGCTAAAGGTTGATTATTGGCGACGCTAGCGTCGCTATATGTATAGTATTGGCGACGCTAGCGTAGCTGCGACGATTTTTTTTTGGGTACTAAAAACACCAAGAACAATGAAGAACATGAAGAACTCAAGAACAAAAGAAAAAAAGCAGAAACAACAAGCTAATCAAAGACTCCAAAAAGAAAAACAAAGAACAAGATAAATAGGAATTTATCTTGGCCTTGCTCTGATACCAAATGATGCGGAACCCCAAGCTTAAAGAAACTGTAATCCAAACACACAAGATGATATGGAACAAACCATAGGTAAAAACCCGACCTATAGCACCTCTAGATAGCCAGTGTATCTAGCAACACTAATTAGAAGGCAAAGAATGAAATTGAGATTCGCCACAAAGTAAATACCTTTGATAAGAAGATCAATTCCTAATGCAACAAGTAGAAAAATAACTATCCTCACTTGGAACACACAAGTCTTGTTGAAAACAAGAATATATTCTATTTAATCAATAATTAATGTTCTTCCTTACAAGCTAGTAACCCCCCTTTATATAGAGATTAGAGTTAGGTTAAGAATTAATCTAGACCATAAAATAATTAGGAAAGTAATCCTAAGGCTTAAAACTAACCCTAAATAAATATAATCCGAAAATAGAAATAATTACAAAACTGCCATTACAATATGGAAATAGCAATAATTACGAAACTGCCATTATAATCCGAAAATAGCTAAATTACGAAATTGTTATTGTAATCCAAAAACAGCTAAAATTACGTCGTGTCGTCTTTGCGACTCCCGAGCAGCATTATCACCTTCATTCTTTGCTAGGTCATCATGCTTAAATTATCATTATGCCTCATAAAAGTGTTTGGATCATGTGGATACTTGAATCGATTTTCATCAATTATTTTCTTCACAAGTCCAAGCATTCCCGCTTTGATCTTCTTAGCTCGAGAACGCGTCACTGGTCTATTTGGTAGCACAATGTCTTCACCACGAACATCCATGCTAGAAGAGCGCTCGATGCCCACATCATTAATGACTACTACTGAAGTCTGTGCATGGATTAAAGGATTAAGTAAAAATCAATCTGCTACATTTAGAAACACAGCAATTCAGACAGAGAAAATATTGACAACCCTCTCATAAGGAACTTTAGGAGAATTGCAGAGTTCTAGTAAAAAAGTGGAAGAACATGCACACTTTCAAGAGCCAGAACTTGAGAAACATGAAGGAGTGAATTACACCAATGATCTTTAATCGAGGACCATCATAAGGAGTTAGGACGTGAAGATTACCAAAAAAACACTTTATGGAATGAACCAAGTGAAGGTTTAGCCAACTCCGAGGAGAATGAGACCAAGTATGCATATCATAAAGTTTTCCAATCCAATAAGTTCAAATCTCAAATTCTAAAGCCAATTGTTGAGTTTTCAAGGAGCCAAAACGTCCATATAAGTTTCTTGCACACCATAAGAAGGAAAACTACGCATTTGTGCACCTAAAAATGTTCAACTCACCATAGAGAAAGTGCAATGCAAATTAAAGGATTATATAATCAAAGATGTCAAGAGCTTTCAAGGAAGGTAAGCATGTGCAAAATTTTTATGCCCAACGCTTGGCACATTCGATGAGAATGACATCATATATATTTATATGATTCGAGTTGAGCTTAAAAGGGGTCAAGCTAATGACCTAAAAGAAGCGCTCTTGGGAGGCAACCTAAGTTTTCTATCTTTTCATTTGTATTTTTAATTTATGTTTTAATTCCACTATTTTATTTGTGTTTGTAGGTGTTTACAAGAGAAAAGTGCATGGAGCATACATAACCGGGTTTGGGAACTAAGTAAATATTTGGTAGTTGGCCTCACCTCATTTAGCTTGGGAGCTTAACTTGTGTAAATTTTTGGGTTTTAGATCTTTAGACGCATTGCACCATGATCAATAGAGTTTTCTTATTTTTTCAATTCTTTATTCGAATTTAAACATTGTGGATAATGCTTGATTTAAGTTTGGGGTGGAAAAGCATGCTTTGCATTAATTATTTTAATCTTGTGAATTTAGTAATTTTTATGTGTTTTATATGCATGGTTAGTTTGGCTTTATATGTTTTTGATAAAATTGAAAAATACAAAATGATTTATCTACTTCAGTTAGTTTTTCAAAATTCAAGTGTTTGATGAAGTTATGTAGTTTTTGAGTTTTTCCAATTTTTTGGTTGTTTTGTTAAGCGCTTTGATGGGCCAATGATAAGAAGATGATTGAAAGTAAATTGATTCTTAAGTAGTGAAAGGGTGTTATGTTGACTTTGATTGCTAAATTTAAATTCCCATATTGTTACTTGCAAACCTTATTGAGCATTTGGTCAAATTTGCATGATTTGGATCATATCTTGGTGAAGATTTGCATTAATTTAAGGTACATTAACTCCACGGAATGATAGTTTTTGCATAATTATTACTTGAGGTGAAATCCTAGACTAATGTATTATTGAGAATATAATTTAGGCCATGTTTCATACGAGTTTGAGCCTTTCTAGCCTACCTCCAAAAAAAAAAATATTTCCACTAGTACTTTATTTTGATCTAGTAGGATGCATTAACGATGCATATTCTAGTATTTGTTTCATAATACCACATTTACTTATTCTTTGTGAATTTCATCTACCTACCTTTTACAAAATACAAAGAGAGCTTGAATTTGGATTAAAATGATGAATATATTCTTGTAAATTTGTAAATGGTGGAGTATAGTAGAAAATAAGTTTGGGGTTTGATTATGTGGCATAATTGGCTTTAGTGGAAAGAAAAGAATAAAAAAATGAAGAATAAATTTTTGCAAAAGAAAAATAAAAAACAAAACAAAGTGAAAAGAAAACAAAGTATTCCTTGAGAAAGAGAGAATAAAGATAAAGAGGCGTGAAAATGTTTAACTTATAAAGTTTTGTGAAGTTGAAAGAAAGAAATAGGATAAGAGGATTTCAATAAAGAAAATGCAATGATGTGCATTATATTCTTTCTTTGTTTATTATTTTACTATCATTATTTTTCTTTTAACCATATTTTTAACCTTCACATTACAATCTTATAAAGCCCTAATTATTCACAGTAATATATTGGTCTATATTAGTGGAGAATATTTAATCATGTCAAGTGTAACATCCCGTCCCGAGTAGATATTGAAAATTTCTCAAAGTTGACCGAGTTGACCAAGTTTGACCAAGGAAGGGCTCGGGATTGACTTTTTGTGTGAGCGTGCTATGGCTTTGACCGTGGTACCGTTGCGTAGAGCTAGTCGATACGAGTTCGTAGACTAGCAGCACGCTCGATTCGGAGTTAAAACCGAGAGGTTATGGCCGAAAGATTGAGAGGGGCATTTTGGTAATTCTGAAAAAAGTGCGAAATGACCATTTGCCCTTGTTTTAATATTTAATTAATAGAGAGGGGTCTGGAAAATACCAGAACCCCCCCTTTCCGAAGCCCCCGATTCTGGCCCGTGCACCCCACCCCACGCCTCCCTTCTCTTCGCCGGCAACGGCCGTTTTCCGGCCAGATCAGGCCATAAATGACTCGGGAACTTGAAGCCAGCGACTCCCTTGTTTCAGCGACACCGGTGAGTAGCCAAGAGACCGCCCAAACCATCGGCAACTTTGAGAGAAAGCCGGCTGGTTCTCATGTCTGTTCGCCGGATTCCGGCGAGAATCTGGCCGCGCCATCACCTGGAGATTGAAGCCGGTCCTTCCCTCTACCTAACCTGGCCGGAGAGCGCTCTTGGAACAGTCAGATCGCTGGAAAATGCGAGAAGCCGGTAAGTGGGTTTTGCCTCTGTTCGCCGGATTCCGGTCAGTTTCCGGCAGCGGGTTAGCTTCGTTTCTGCTAATTTGGACCTTAGGAACCTGATTTTGTCATCAATTTAATGAGATTCCCTCTAGTTTAGATAGTTTGGGGAAATCGCTTTTTGGCCGTGAGTTTCAGGCCAAATTCCAGCCACCGCCGGTGATATACGGGTAAATTGAGTTGACCACTGTACTATATTTTCCGCAAGCTTCGTTTTGATATATAATTCGTATATTGTAGTTGAGTATTTGGAATTTACCCGGTTAAGAGCAATGTTGTCAATAACTGTTAAATAAGATTTGTGGTGGTTAGTGATATAGATGTGTGTAATTATGTTTGGTAATTGCTGTTATGTGAATTGGTATATTCAGAATAAAGGATTGGATTATGTGATTGAAGTTCGTGGTTGATAATGACGGTTACGGAAATATTATATGTGTATATATTATGTGATTATTGCACTGGGAATGGTAAATAAATTGCTGAAAGAATTGTGTTTGAATTTAGTTGAATTACTGTTTGATTGTTGAGAATCGATTGGATTGCGTATGTGTATTTGGGTATAATGAATAAATTGCTTTGTGAATGTTTATTTTAAATTGAATTGTTTGTGATTGAAAAATATGGAAATTGGGTGTAAATTGATTAATGCACAACGTGTGGAATTTATATATTATTGTGTAGAATTTATATATTGTGTTATGGTTCCCTAGAATAAATGATTTTGTGATTGAGAGCTGCTTGGGCGAGGGATTATGCCGCCAAGCAGGGTGTTGCTAGCTCGGGCGAGGAATCATGCCGCCAAGCTGTAAGTTATATTCTGTTAAATTGTTTAGGAAAGGCAATAGTAATTGCATCTGATGCGGCATATTTAGCGTGAATATGCGTTCGGAACTACAGATAGCTTGATCCCTTGTAGAAAGGGTATGTAGGCAGCTCAGTTTTAGACTGAGTCCAGCTACACCGTACTTAGACAATATATTTGTTTAAGTGTTGGGTTGTGTACTGAAATGTAGTTTATTTGTGTGGGAAAGGCGTGTTGGTAGAATAAATTTTGTATAGAAATGTTTTTCCCTGCAGGTTATGACTTTTAGCATTTTGGGGAGTGTTAGAAAACAGTCGAAATGCTGTCAAAATTTCTAATAAAATTTTCGGCAGTAGAGAAATTCTTTTAGTCTGTTGGTTTCGTCGGCTTTGGAATAATAGTGTAACAGATTTTATCGACTGCTTGTGGCTTAGTGGCAACATTAGGTCACGCAGGTAGGACCCTGGCGGGATGGGTCCTGTCATCAAGCATATAAAAGTTCAAACTTTATTTTCAATCTCTAATTAATGTAGATTTATCCAAGTGATGATATTTAATGTATTAATTGATTGAATACACATTTTGAAAGCAATAAATGTGTTGAATGGAAGATAAGGTGTTGAGTTCACATATTAGTTTCATCTTTGAGGCATCCATCAAGGTATTTATTTTTGTTTAGAAGTTTATATTGTTATTTTGTTTCTCTTTCTTTGTTAAGGACTAGCAAATCTTAAGTTTGGGGTATTTCTTAGGCCTAAAATATTTATGATTTTATGCCACTTTATGATCTTATTATTTGTTTCTTTCAGCCTCATTGTTATGGAAAATTGTATATTTGTAATGAATTTACAACGGAGGTGAAAAATGAGAATTTGGTGAAAGCAACCTCAAAAATGGATTATTTGGCATTGAAAATAGTAGAAGGCAAAAATTAGGCATAAAAAGATAAAAGTTCTAGAAGATCCAGCCATGCACAAGATTCCTAAGGGATTGAAGATTCTCTTGGCTTTTTGTTGATGTGATTGAAGGCTTGGGGATTGAAGATTGAAGGCTTGAAAATCACTTGACTCCATTAAACCTCATGGCTTCATTCTTTTCTTATACTCTCTCTTTATTTGTTTCTTTCTTTCAATAATGTCTTTTGAATTAAAGATGGTGTTTTCTTTTACAATTATGAACTAACTTCGTAATTATGGTTTTGGATTAAGCCCTGGTTATGAAGATTTACTTTTGTTATGCAATAATTGTTTTAAAGTTTTTTGAATGATATTTTGAGTGTTTGATTTTTCTAATAATTCAATAAACTATCTAATTAAAATATGGATGATTCAAGCAATATGTTTTAGATTATATCCTAGTTCATTAGATAGTTTACACTTTTACATCTCCATGTTAGTAAGGGTGCCAAAAATCTTAATAAAAAATTCAATGGAAACACATGACTTTAAGGTCTTAATTAAGGAGTTTACTACTACTTGAAATAGATACTAGCTCCTAGTGTGTTTGCATTGATTGAGTTTGGTTCAATTATTAAATACTTTTATCATTCTAATCTTGCATAATAATTAGTAAATTGTGCTTATTAGTGGTGAATTTCATAGCCTTTGTTGATCATTATTGGTTGAAATTCATTAAAATTTGCTCTCTGCTATTCTTTAATTTTATTTAAGTTGCTTTCGCAGTTTAGTTTTTAATTTAATTGCTTGTTATAAAAATAAATTTAAGTGTTGAAATTAGTATTTAGATTTATTTAGAATAAGTAATCTGAAATTCCCTTGGGTATGACATTTGGTTTACTCTTAAAACCAGTTTATTATTATTTGAACACGATTCATATACTTGTGAGTTGATTATACCACAGTAAGCTTTTGGCGCCGTTGCTGGGAAATTTTGTTATTACTTTTTCGAGTTAAATTTAAATATTATTTGTGCATTATTTTACTTGCTTGCTAGTTTAGTAAAAGCAAAAATATAAAATGCATTTTAAATTAGGAAATTTTATATTTGGAACTTTTAACTTTGAAAGGTTAATTTTTGGAAAGTTTAATATAGGAAAGTTTGTTTTTGTCAACTAGGTATAGACTTTATTTTCTTATTTTTATTTAGTTTTTGGTTACTACTTAATTAATTGTTTTTCTTGATCTCTTTTAGGTGTTTAGGTTTGGCTTATGAGCCAAGAGTATCCTTAGGTTTTTCTTTTGTACTGAGACATAAACAAAACTTTGAGGGGGATAAAGAGAAAGAAGAGGGAGCAAAAAGCAAGCTCTAGGAATCAAAGTCAAGCCTCATCAAGTGTATCCAAAGAATTCAAGGACCACTTAGAATCTTAATCATTCACTGCCCAACCTGCAGAGACTATACAAAGAATAGCAATGGAGAACCAACAAGAAGAAGATTTACCAATATGTGAGTATCCCGCTCACAAGAGAGAGGGAAATTTGTCTTGTATAAGAAGGCCTGCAATTTAAGCTCAAAACTTTGAGATTAAAACCACCATTATGAATATGCTAAATTATCATCTCTTTCATGGTTTTCCTTCTGAAGATCCTAACCTCCATATATCTGATTTTTGTAAATATGTGATATGTTTAAATACCATGGTGTGTCTGATGATGCTGTGAGGTTGAGGCTATTTCTTTGGACTCTTAGAGACAAGGCAAACATTTGGATTCTATCTTTGCCTGCAGGTTCAATCACCACATGGGCTGTTATGGAGGAAAAGCTTATGAACAAGTTTGCCAACTTGAAAATCCTTTTGCTTCTAATGAGTGTAACTTTATAGGAAATTTTCAAGGGAAGCAACAAAGTAATCCCTGCTCAAACACATACAACCCAAGATGGAGGAACAACCCTAACTTCTCGTTGTCTAACAAATCAAATGCTCGAGCTAATCATGACAGGACCCGACCCACTTGGATCCTGACTGCATGACTTAATATTTCCATTAAGCCAATAAGCAGTTTTTTTTTCCTACCAAGCCATTAATAAGTAATATTCAACAAACGGGGAACTCTCTACTGCCAGAAATTTTATTAAAAATTTTGGCAGCATCTCGTATGTTTTAGCAACATTCCCCAAATACAAACAGTTGCAATTCCTGCAAGGAAAACATTCCTAAACATTTATTCAATCTACCAGCACACATTCCCAAACAGATCAATCCACGTCTCAGTAAACAACTCCACACATAAACAAATATATCGTTTAAGTAAAGTGTAGCTGGACTCAGTATAAAACTGAGCTGCCTTCATACCCCTTTAAATAGGGATCAAGCTACATGTAGTTCTTAGAGCATATTATCACCAAATATGCCACTGTCAATCACATCAGTAAATTGATTTTACCTTTCCCACTTATCATTTTAACCACTTTTAAATCTCATTAAAGCCTTTCAAACAAGTTAACAAAAATTATATCCATAGCATGGCGGCACAATTCCTCGCCCAAACAATTCTCAATCACATAATTATATCATGTCTTTATACATCCACACGATCATAATCAATTCCAGTTTCCAAAGAGCCCAACAAAACCACATATATGATAAAACATCACTCTCAATCAATTTCTATTACTTCACAATTACGCCTTTTCAAACAGTCAAACAGCAATTCAACTAAACTCAAGCCATAGTTCTCTCAGCAATTATTTACAATTCACAGCAAGGCAATCATATAACACATTCCGCAATCGTTGTCAACAACTATGAAGTTCAATCACATAATCAAATCATATAATCTCAGCATACCAGTTCATTTCAAAGCAATCACCAAAATATGATTACACACATATTTATATTACCAATCATCAATAATTCTTATTTTAACACTTATTGACAACACCGCTCAAAATTGGATAAATTCTAAATACTCAGCCATAAATTGCGAATTACATATCAGAACGAAGCCTGAAGAGAGCATAATACATCCATGAATTTATCTCGTCCAACCGCTTCCGGTGGTGGCCGGAAAGTGGCGGCCGAGCACTTCTAATTCGTACTGCTTACACGAATGGGTTTTAGGACGAACAAGTGTCGGAATCGGACTCGAGGGGTCCAAAAGATGGGGAAAGGACCGGCCCCGCAACCGGAAACCGCCGGGATCCGGCGACTGGAGGAGAAACGGGCCCGCCGGCTTCTTCATCGTTTCTGGCGATCCACCGCGATTCAAGGCCAAAAATCGGTGGAGAAAGGTGGAGGAGGACCCAGGCCATCTTTTCCGAGCAGTGGGTCATCCAATTTCTGCCGGAATCTGCAATTGCACAAAAGGGGCTGATCGGGTTTTACCATTTTCCCAGTGATCTAGGCTTTACCACGGTGAGCCACCGGTACCAAAGGAAGGAGGGGGTCGATAGCTCCACTTTTTGGGTGATTTCCAGCCTGATCTGGCCGGAAAATCGCCGTTGTCGGCGAGGGAAGGAAGCGTGTGGGGTGGGCTGCGCGGGGAGCCATCGGGCGAGAGAGAGCCAGAATTTCAAGAAATTTCTGGAAATTTAAAACCAAAGTAAGGGCAATTTTTTCATTTCTCACTCATAATATCATCCTCTGCAAAATTACCAAAATGCCCCTCACACTATTTGAACCATATCCTCTCGGTCTTAGCTCAGAATCAAGCATGCTACTAGTCTACGAACTCGTATCGACTAGCTCTACGCAATGGTACCACAGTCAAAACAAAACTAAAACCACAGAAAAAGTCAACCCCATGCCCACTTACAGTCAAACTTGGTCAAATTTGGGAAGTTTTTTTAATCTTTTTCCGGGACGGGGGTGTTACAAACTACCTCCCTTAATAAAAATTTTGTCCTCGAAATTTCATACTTCAAGTGCGATATAACCACAAATACAATGGTCGTAACTACTCGGGTTTCCATTACGCTTCCGCTGTGCAACTCTAATCACTACATTTCTTAGGTAATCGTCTCTCAGATACACAGCCCGTAGCTGCTCAAGTTTGAATAAAGGATCTAACACCAATGCTTCGATGTAAGGTAATGTGTCATCGTTTAAATCCCCCATCAAAATACTTAGCCTTCGAAAAAATACTCTATCCATAAACGAATTCAACTCTAAACACACGTCTCAATTCACCTTACCATTAATCTTTTTTCCACTTGTGCCCAAAACAAATGATTCTTTCATACCGAAACCTTGAATTAACCTCATAGGTATTCTAGCTTGAAATCATTCTTTAGTGCAAGGTTTCTCCCAACAAGTTTTGATCACTCATTTGTTTCCCTGCAATTGTATTCCTGCCATTACCCGAACAAGAACCCCTGACCCTAGAAAAATTTCACGACATTGTCAAAACAATGGAAATCAACAATGTTTATCGTCAAAATTTCCCCATTCTTTTCCATAAATTCAATTCCACGAAAGGATTGAAGATGAAGGCTAATAACTGTAAGAAAATCCATCACCAACCCCAACTCCACATACATGTCCTAATTGTTTACTAACATTAATACATTTCCCCATCCTCTGAAAAGCCTCTGCGGCTCGAAAATTAACCCGATTATTGATTCCTCATATTTATGTTTCCAACTTGCATTTCATTTCATTCAACAACTCAGTCCTTAGCTTTTGGTACAGCTTCACAACTTCCCACTTTCTCACGCATTGTCGAAACTTCATCATCCGAAACACACGGAATTAAATCTCTCTGGCTACCCCTACATTCTCAACCAGTGGGAAAGAAAGAGCTACTCTTTTAGCATTTTTTTCTCGAATTAGCACAAGCATTTGATTGCTTGCGATTCTTATCATCCTCAAATGAGAGGGGGTAACCGTTCTGGAAGAATTAGGGACAAGGTTTTCACAACCGGCCAGAAATTTCCGCCTCACTGGAAATGCTTCTAACATCTCAAGATTTGGAAGATTGAATTTTTCTCAATTTTCGTATCTATTTGTCTGTCCATTACTTGAAGCACTTCTCGGTAAAAATATTCACATACCCAATTTCCACTGCTAAAGTAATTTCTTGATCGTACCCTTCAATGTTCGGACTTGGACTTGAACACTTCTAGTTGTAACTGATACCAATTTTGGCTAACTTGTTAACGCGCGAAGGAGAATAGTTACACAAGGGACCACATTCATAAATAAGGGATTATCAACTGCAATACACCCTGCGCAATCATAAAATATTGCATTACCATCATCATCTATGTCATTCCTCACAGAAATAGCAAATTCTCTTTTCCTTGAGAAATATCATTCGTGAGAATATTGCATTTTCTCATTGTTTCACCAGCTTTTGCCCTGTTTACGAATTTTCCAAAATCAAATGGTGGTTGCCCCTCAATTCTTATCATTTGAAATTTGTAAACGTCATTACCAAATCTTCCTCTATCTTTTCACAGACCATCCACATACCAACATCGTCATCAACATAAACTCAATGTTTCGTATCATCCAATCCCCACATATACAATTCCATCCATAAAAGCATCAACTAAGTCAATAATTATAAGAACATGCTTGCCTTACCAAAGTTAAGTCCATTAACTCTCCAAATATAAAAGCAAGAGAATGTATATATGAACATACATATGATTAAGCTACACACTCCCGTCTTTCTTTGAAATGTTTCCCAATTTTGATAAATAATTTCGGAAAACATTTAGCTTTATTTCCAAATATTATTAAATCATTTTAACACAATTTTGGGGCGAAAAATATAATTTTAAAATATCACTTAAAATCACATTATACTCACCAGAACCATAAATGAAATTCTGTAAAATATTTAAGTTCATTTTTATCAAATAAATTCCCATGAAAAGCCAGATAGACAACCTGTGAAATCAAATGTCATAGGCTACAACTCGTAAATTCAAAACGAATTTAAAACCATAAATCATATAACAAAACCGGTACCATAAAATGTCATATAGATGGGTCACAACCTGTTAAATCAAATTCTTGGGCCACAGCCCATAATTTCAAAAATCATCGATCTAAAACCATAAATCATATATCATATCTCAAAACTAGTACCACACTCTAGTATCGTGCCGTGTGACCCTCAGCGTCCTGATGGCATCACAGGCTGGGGGAGGGGGGAATAACTCATCACAACGAACCAGCGTCCCAAATCTGTCATGGCATGATCCTCATCATCTCTCTCCTGACACGTGTCCGCAGTAGAGGATGACATAATATAATATCATAATAGTATGCCATGTGCCCATCAGCGTCCTGACGGCGCCACAGGCAAGGGGAGGGGGAATAACTCATCACAACGTACCGGCGTCCCAAATACGTCATGGCAGGATCCTCATCATCTCTCTCCCGACATGTGTCCGCAGCAGAGGATGGCATAATAACACAATAGCGCGCATAATCACAACATATCAATCAACATCTCGATACTATGTGGTACTCCTCAAAAACATTTCTAAAATCATCCATCACCGGATATCATCAATTTTTTAAATCTTTTTATTTTTAAACAATTTTCCAAAATCTTCTATTTTAGGGAAACTTCCAAAAACAATTAAATCGTTCAGTACATAGAAAAATGTGCCCCATACTTTAATAAATTTCACAAAAGCTAAAATTCCTTTAAAATCACCAAATTTTCCACAAAATTGTAAAATATCCAAAAATTTTCAAAATTCGCTAAACAACCAATTAAAACACAAATTTCATATTTATTCCAAATAAATATGAAATCCATCAAATCATAGAATCAAACTCAAGCAAATATTTAAATAATCATAAAACATATTTAATAATTAAAATTTAATGCATAAAGAAAATTCAATCTAAACAAATTAGTAGAATTGAAATCAAATATATAATATATTCCCAAAATGATTTAGAAAATAAATGCACTCACCATTAAAATATCAAAAGATACAATTCATATAAAAATAAAATAAAATAAAATAAAATTCTCTCCTATAAACCATGGCTCTGAGCCAACTGCACAAAAAAGTCACATACGTAAGGTGGCTCAATCAAATTCCAACAAAACTATATGCATAGGTGAAACTAACCCGCTTAACATGTATAATTAATAACCAAGTTTTCCAAGGTGATACTTAAACTCTCCCAAGTGAGATCTACTACCGTGCTCTGATACCAAGCTGACAGGACCCGACCCACCTAGATCCTGACTGCAAGACTTAATATTTCCATTAAGCCAATAATCAGTTTTTTTTTTCTTTTTTCTACTACCGTGCTCTGATACCAAGCTGACAAGACCTGACTCACCTAGATCCTGACTACATGACTTAATATTTCCATTAAGCCAATAATCAGTTTTTTTTTTTTTTTTTTTTTTTTTTTTTTTTTTTTTTTTTTTTCTACCAAGCCATTAATAAGTAATATTCAACAAACCGAGAACTCTCTACTGCCAGAAATTTTATTAAAAATTTCGGCAGCATCTCGTCTGTTTTAGCAACATTCCTTAAATACAAACAGTTGCAATTCCTGCAAGGAAAACATTCATAAACATTTATCCAATCTACCAGCACACATTCCCAAACAGACCAATCCACTTCTCAGTAAACAACTCCACACTTAAACAAATATATCGTTTAAGTAAAGTGTAGCTGGACTCAGTATAAAACTGAGCTGCCTTCATACCCCTTCAAATAGGGATCAAGCTACCTGTAGTTCTTAGAGCATATTATCACCAAATATGCCACTGTCAATCACATCAGTAAATTGATTTCACCTTTCCCACTTATCATTTTAACCATTTTTAAATCTCATTAAAGCCTTTCAAACAAATTAACAAAAATTATATCCGTAGCACGGCGGCACAATTCCTCGCCCAAGCAGTTCTCAATTACATAATTATATCATGTCTTTATACATCCACACGATCATAATCAATTCCAGTTTCCAAAGAGCCCAACAAAACCACATATATGTTAAAACATCACTCTCAATCAATTTCTATTACTTCACAATTACGCCTTTTCAAACAGTCAAACAGCAATTCAACTAAACTCAAGCCATAGTTCTATCAGCAATTATTTATAATTCACAGCAAGGCAATCATATAACACATTCCGCAACCGTTGTCAACAACTATGAAGTTCAATCACATAATCAAATCCTATAATCTTAGCATACCAGTTAATTTCAAAGCAATCACCAAAATATGATTACACACATATTTATATCACCAATCATCAACAATTCTTATTTTAACAGTTATTGACAACACTGCTCAAAATTGGATAAATTCTAAATACTCAGCCATAAAATGCGAATTACATATCAAAACGAAGCCTGAAGAGAGCAGAATTGATGCGGAACCCCAAGCTTAAGGAAACTGTAATCCCAACACACAAGATGATATGGAACAAACCCTAGGTAAAAACCCGCCCTATTGCACTTCTAGATAACAATTGTATCTAGCAACACTAATTAGAAGGCAAAGAATGAAATTGAAATTCGCCACAAAGTAAATACCTTTGATAAGAAAATCAATGCAACAAGTAGAAGAAGAACTATCATCACTTGGAACACACAAGTCTTGTTGAAAACAAGAGTAGATTTCTCAATAATCAATCATCCAAGTTGTTTTTTTACAAATTAGTAACCTCCCTTTTATATAGAGATTAGGGCTAGGTTTAGAATCAATCTAGACCATCAAATAATTAGGAAAGTAATTTTAAGGCTTAAAACGAACCCTAAATAAAAATAATCCGAAAATAGAAATAATTACAAAACTACCATTATAATCTGGAAATAACAATAATTACGAAACTGCCATTATAATCCGAAATTAGCTAAATTATGAAACTGCCATTGTAATCCGAAATAGCTAAAATTACGTCGTTTCATCTTTGCAACTCCCGAGCAGCATTACTACCTTCATTCCTTGCTTGGACATCATGCTTAAAACATCATCTTTTGCTCCAATGGTAGAATATGGCACTATGATGCCCGTATCATTCCCTTCCTCTTCAAAAAGATTCGTTCTCGAATCTAAATTCATATCGAAAGGAAAAATATCAGAAACATTAAAAATAGTGGACTCACTGTACTCACCCTGAAGGGCGATTTTGTATGCGTTGTCCTTTACTCTTTCAAGCACTTGAAAAGGTCCATTGCCTCTAGCATCCAACTTAGACTTCCTAAGGTTGAAAAACCTTTTCTTCCTTAAATATACCCAAACCTAATCTCTTGGTTTGAATATCCTCCACGTGTCATCCCATAAAACTTTCCCAAAGGGACTCAAAAATTTCACATCCCTATCATATTTAATAGCTCTAGGCATTCCATGCAATTTTGATTTCTCATCAAAGTCCTGCAATAAAGAGATAAAAACACTAGGTGTAACATCCCGTTTCGAGAAAAAAAATAATAAAATTTTCAA
>QANX01006288.1:230219-301553 GCA_003254975.1 Ochetophila trinervis | reverse complement strand
TCATTCCTCTAATAATCATTATATTTGTGTCAGTTTTTGATTAATTTATTACTAATTATTGGGTATTTAGGCACATGCACTGCTGCTACTATTTCTTTTTAATTTATTTTTCTCTCTTTTATCTTCTTTGTCCACTGCGCAGGCGTTGAAGACAAACAAGTGGCCCTCTCTTTTGTCTCCATATGACTTTTTATTTTATAAAACAAAAACACCTCATATTCAAAATCTACCGGCGTTATTGGTGATCGTTGACAAACACCTATATTATTGAGATTGAGTAGTACCAATTTAAATATTATCATTGTAATATATATATATATATATATAGATAGATATATAGATATGCATAGATATAGCCTTTAGTTATGAGGTTTATATAACAGTGCCGCCTTTCCTACTCACACCTTGTCCACTTATAAACGCCTCTCTTCTTCAACTCGCAAAAGCATACCTTGTGAAGTTGTCTTCTTACATATTTTTGTATCTATCTATATATATATATATATATAATATGTAAAATCTTCTTGCAATTGGTCATACATTATTGAACTACAAGTCTCTCTCCCTTTCAACTTCACATTGTACCCACTTGAAAAAAAAATCTCTGCTTTTTTAGTATATTAGCAATTGGTTTTTAGCAAACTGTCTGTGTTTTTACAAGTTTATTACAAAGTTTTTTTCGAAATGGATGCGGTAAGAGCGAAATGGAAGAAGAATATGATCTCCAAGGCATGGAAAAGGTGTCTTTCACTTGGAAATGGAGGCTCATCATCATCAATCTCTGCGGCGAATTCATTGAGAAGATGCAGAACAGCACCATCAGAGAGGAAACAGAAGCGACAAGTGGCACCAGAAGGTTGTTTTACAGTTTACGTTGGAGAAGAGAAACAGAGATTTGTGGTTAGGACAGAGTTTGCAAACCATCCATTGTTCAAAATGCTGCTAGAGGATGCTGAAATGGAATATGGGTTTCACAGTGAAGGTCCTCTGTTGCTTCCTTGCGATGTTGATTTGTTTTATAAAGTACTTGCAGAGATGGAGAGCAGCGATGAAGATCACCTTGTAAATCCTAATTGTAGCTTGATTCTTCGAAGCCCTTGTTCTCCATACTGTGCCAAAATCAATAATGGTTATGGAGGATATACGGTTCTCAATCACATTTGAGAATTTTATACATCCTTATGTCTTTTTTTTTTTCTTTTTTTTTTGAATCTGAACTTGTTATTAGTATTTGTAGGATTAGTAGAAAAAGAATTGTACAACGAAGTACATATATACATATGGAAGTGATCATGTCAATTTTTTTTTGGTTCTCATTTTCATATGAAGGGGAAAAAATGATTATATTGTTTCATCTTATTCTTTGTGGGATTAAAATTACAAAAAATATATTTACAATCGTATAATTGAATATAGTGGAATCTATATGATATGCGACAATTTAATTATATATTTTAAATAAAATTTACTTTTTCATTTTAAATTTTTTATATAAAAATTAATACATAATTAAGTATATTAAATTAAAATTTATTATTTTAGCACGGATTCCACAAACTCTAAAACAATTGGTGTTTTAATTCAGAATCCAAAAAACCTTTATAAAACTAGACAAGGGATTCACAAAGTAAGGGAAGTGATGATCATGTTAAGCAAGTGGCTAGACAAGTGATTCACAAAGTAAAAACCGAAGAACATAAATCCAAAAGTTAAAACTTTGGAATAAGAAAAAATTGAAGACCGTAGAATATTATTACAAGGAGAATATAGATAAGATTACTAATAGTTTATTTCTCCCATTATTATATTATGAATATCCTTTTTAAAACAGTTCGTTGAAAATATCTATTGGTGACAATATCTTTTAAAAACAGTTCGTTATTTCTCTATTTTTTTATCATTATATTTCCTTATTTGATTAAAAAAGAGTGTTTTTATTAGACTAGGCAAATATAGATATAACGTTTACGTTCCTTTCTCTGAAATGTAGAGGACAAAAATATGAGAACAAAGAAAATAAGAAAATTAAGAGGAAGGCAGAAGAGGGAGAAAAAACAGGGGAGATTTCGTTTAATTTAATTTTTTTTATTTTTAGTACAAGACCCTTTTTTTTAGGGGGAAAAAAAAAGTTTGTATTGAAAATTTCAAACTTTTAAAATGCAAAGCATCAATGATTCTCCTTAGCATTTTTTTTTTTACCTTATTTTAACTAGAATTTGAGGAAAAATAAAAACCATCTAGAAATTGAAAGCTTCAAATGCTTCATTTTTTGTTTTTTTAATTAATTTCCTCAGAGTTTTTAAACTTCAAAGTAACCTAAATTGAATCTATTTTATGTTCGAATTAAGATTAGAGAGTTTCATATAACTTTAATCTACACCTCAATGAGTCAATTTATTTCTTTTTACCAAATTGTGAATTAGCAAAGTCTTGCAAAATTCAGAAAAGCAATTCAAATTTCAGCACTATCAAATCAGTTGGATTTTATTATAATACTGTTTAAGGCTAAGATGGACATTTCCTTTTTGGTTAACCTGAAAAAAGATAAGGCCCAAGATAGGCAACCATGGGCCCTCTTAAGAATTCCTTCTTTGTGGGCCGACTTATGGTATGGACTTGGACCCAAATAGGCAAACATGGACCTTAAAACTACTGATAAGGTCAATACTACGACATCCATCATTTCCAGCTGGTCCTTTTCAGTTCCAACCTAAAACTATCTTTATTATTAGGAGAATTCTAGAGTGCAGCCATTTTAAAAGGGTCGAAGAGATAAGGCCCATGTTATTGAGTGATATATAATATAGACAAAAAATAATAAAAGGATGAAATTGGTTGCCGGTTTCAAAGAAAAAAAAGGAAAAGAAAAAAAAAAAAGGTGGAAAGAAAGAGAATTGTTGGGGGAAAAATAAAATTTGATTTCACAAATCTCGAGGTAATTTTTTTTTTTATTTTTATGATAAATCAACGGATGAAAATGTGCCACATAGTTGAAAAATTAATTTTAATTGAAAAAAAAAATACCCCATATCAAACCATAGGGTCCGCGGACTAAGTGATGAAATATACATTAAATTTTTTATAAATATTTTTTAACGTACAACGTTATTTCATAATGGATTAAAGTTACTATTAAATGGAAAAATATGACCAATTTTGGCTAATTTTACTCATTAAAGGACAATGTCACTTCTCTACGGACAATAGTACTCCACGATGGTATTATGTTATTCTTTATGGTTAAATGTGACATATTATGGACAATTTGAAAAATAAAAGTCAACAATACTTCATAATGGATTAAAGTTACTATTAAATGGATAAACATGACTAATTTTGGCCAGTTTTACTCATTAAAGGATAATGTCACTTCTCTACGGACAATAGTACTCCACGATTGTATTTTATTATCTCTTTATGGTTAAATATGACATATTATGGACAATTTGAAAAATAAAAGTCAACAATACTTCATAATGGATTAAAGTTACTATTAAATGGATAAATATGACTAATTTTGGCCACTTTTACTCATTAAAGGACAATGTCACTTCTCTACAGACAATAATACTCCACTAAAATTTTCTATTATATTTTTATGGTTAAATGTGACATAATGCAAAAAATAAAAGTCAACGTTACTTTGATATGAATAATATTACTCTATTTTGGTAATATATACTACATTATAGTTATATGTTTACTTTATTATGGTCAAATTTGGAATACTACTCCGTTATGGGCAGATATAATTTTATTAAGACTATTGTTTTCCATTATAGTCAGTCGTACTCAATAAGGACAATATGTATAGCAATCTTTTAAATTATCCCGCCATAGGCTGCGGGGTCCCCGAGAACATCTTCGGGATAAAAGGCAGAAAGACCAACAAGTGATAATATCTTCACCCCGTGTTTGAGTGCGGATTACCCCGTATACAACACGGGATAAATATGTATAGCAATCCTTCAAATTACTCTGTCATAGGCTGCGGGGTCCCCCCGAACATGTTCGGGATAAAAGGCAAAAAAACCAACAAGTAATAATATTTTCACCCCGTGTTTGAATATGAGGTACCCCGTATACAATACGGGATAAATATGTATAGCAATCCTTCAAATTACCCCGCCATAGGCCGCGGAGTCCCCGTGAACATGTTTGGGATAAAAGGCAGAAAGACCAACAAGTGACAATATTGTTACCCTATGTTTTGGGTCGTCTCTAACATTGAGATGAGTTGTGGGTCGACCCATTTCACTGAACCAGGTCGCACGACGTGATTGTTTTTCCCGTCAGAATCTTATGATTCCGACCACCATTTTGCAAAATTTGTCATGCTGGCTTCGTCTCTTCATTCTCGACGAAGCCCAATGGTCAATTTTTTTGTAAAAACTACCATAAATTGAGACCCAACTTAAACTTCAATTTGCACGGGTTTTGAAGTTTTTGTAAAAATTCTAATTATTTTCTCAATTCAGTCATACAATATTTTAACATTTTGAATCACACAACAAAATATAACATGAAAGAACACAAATTTCCTTTGAAAAATTAAAAAAAAAAATTAATCAAATTGTTTTCTATTTTTTCTTTATCTTTTTTTTAATTTACTATTCATTACAAAAATTAATCAAATTTATTGAAAAATCAAAATTAATGTTCATCATGTGCAACACACGTGCATTTTATGAGTTTAGGTACTAAAATGCAAAAAAAAAAAAAAAAGTTCGGGTACCCATTTGTAAAATCAGATATAGTTCAGGTACATTCGGTGTTAATAACCTAAATATGTTTTATGATTGTTGTAAAGATGATAGCCATTTTTAGAGCAAAGAATTGAGATTTTTTAACAATTATGAGTAGCTAAATCTCTCTCTTGGATAAGAGTCTTATTCATTACTAAAGTATAAGGTATGAGACTTGGTTTTCAAGTTTTAATTCAAGTTTAATTATTCAATTTGTGTTCTTCCAATTTATTTGTTTATTATTCAGTTCTCTTTTGATTACAATTTGGATCCATTATAATTATTTGTGGATTGAGTATTTACTAATAGAGTTCAATCGTATTGAATGTTCTATGTTTAGTAGCACTTTGATTTTGATAATCGCATGCTAAGCTTTTGTTAATTTTTTAGGAGAACACAAGTTAGATTAAAGTTTTACAACGTTTGTAGGACTTGTTTATTGTTGGCTATTTTGTTCGTAATGCTTTTCTGACTTGATTTAGATCACGTTGATTTTAGGTATTTCATAATTAAGATTAGTTTATGATCGTATCTGAACTAATTAATTGTTTGTGATTTAGAATGAAATTGGTAATGCTATTTTATTTAACCCATCATTGAATGATTATTGGAATATATTTATGTCTGTGATCACATGTTCTTTAGTAATTGAAGATACTATGACCCAAGGTTTTCTCTAATTGTTATTTCCAATATTTTTTAATTTTTTTCTTTAATATTTGAATTTGCAAACATAAAATCCACCATTTGTCTTTTTAATTTTACTTTAATTGGAATAGAAACAATTGATTATCAATCTCTGTGAAATTGACCTGAAACTTACCACTACTACGGTAGTGTTTAATTTATTCTTCTAATTTTAGTGTTTTTTACACACATCAATTGGTTTAGTACATGACCAACCACAATCATTAATGTCTGACCAACATCCACATCTTTCCTCTGTGCTGTTTAAAAACACAAAATATATCTCTTATCCATGAGACTACTAATCCCAAACTAAAAGCTAAATTTTTTCTTCTATGATTTATCATTTCAATGGTGATGGATCCAAATTTCAAATGCAGCGGGAACCATATCCGTGAGCTCTGAATATACAATGTTACTTGTAACCAAATGAAGTATTTTTAGTCTCATATTTTTTTTTTCAACTCAAAGTGAGTTAAGAAATACATATCAATTGAAGATATACTATTAATCATGGCTATTTAATATGTTATCTTGGAGGAATTATTATTACTTCGACAATAGAAACTTATAATGTTTTCAATTTAATTGATAATGCAAATATCAATATATTTTTGCTATGTTCATTTAATGTTAGGAAAATGTATTTATTTTTTGTATTATGCTTTGGTAATAGAAATATAATCATATTGTTTTGGTAGGGAAACTCATTAAATGGATGATTGTAGAAGTTATAGTTCAAAACATGTCACTACAGATTAGAAATTATGGATTATAATAATTCAGTCACAAAGAGTGGAAGTGAAGGAAAATGTGCAATAGATGATGATCATATGCAGACAAGTTCAGTGAGTATGAACCACGAAGATGTACAAATGGAATTCAGAGATGGAAATAAATATGATTTTTTGTCTGTTGAAGACATGATCGGTGAAGAATTTGAGTCTGTCGAATTCGTAAATGAGTTTTATTCAACATATGACAAAATAATAGGATTCGGAGTGCGCAAGCATCTATTGGATTTCATGCTTATTAGAATATGTATTCAATGATAGTGCATCCGAAATTGGTTGGGAATCGTAAAGGACAGTAGACAGACATTGAGCATGAGTTGATACACATTAGCAAGTGGAAGGGCGTATGTAATGATCTTACATCTCAATGAACATTTCAAATCAACCCAAGTATAGACAACGCAACCAACAACGAGTCTTGGGAACGATGGTGGCGGGAGGATTATTGGTAAGTTTTTTACTTTTGAATGAAATAATGATTGAATCCAACTTCCCATCCTTTATCATGTTATGTATGAAACGTAATAGATAACAATGTTAACCGTAGTAAAAGCTTATGTATTTAAACTCTTTTAACTCTTGACTTTAATACTATATTGCTGGTATTTTAGATCTTCAGTATAATTTGAATAGTGCCTCACAGTTCGATCGCATAGTTTATTAAATATGGATAGATGAAGTACAAGTTTTAACATAAAATAGTTTATGATTTTCTAAATAATATAAAAGGGAAGATAATATACAAAATGATGTGTTCAACGGTTTTAATATAAATCAGAAAAGACAGCAACGTGACCTAAACCCAAGCTACTAACAAGTACGCTTGTGCGTAACATGCCCTAAACCCTAAACTAGCATCCTAATTTCTTAAACCATAGTAACTTAAAAAGAAGAAGACCAACATCCCACAATCTATCACTTTTTCCTCTGTATTTTTTTCCATTTTGCCTTTCTAGCTGGAGATGGAGCTCTTTTTGTATGCTTTGTGGGGTGGTTTGGCAGTAAGCTCCAAATGCTCTTTCTCATATGCAATTGCCCGTTTGTACAATTTGCCCACTTGGGTATTATGACCATTACACACTAGGTCCAATGCAGTATACACTCTTTTCATTTGCGAATCAAACTACAAAAGTAATAATAATATGTCACAACTAATGACATGGATGGTTGATATATTGACAAAAAAATGCAAACATAGAAAATGCAAAGTTATATTATATATGAGTAATAAATGATTAAATTTTAATGTAGTAGTTGCTTACCTGGAGGTTCATGGTCTGCTGCATGTACTTGATGACATAAAGCCCACATTCATGGTCATTTGGTTGTTCTCCCCGATCTTTTGGGTAATGCAAGAGAAAAGCACCAAAGAAGTTATTTTGAAAAGTTGTTGGATTTCATCAGTGATGAGAAAATCCAACGACCTCAACTGCCACAAATTAGTTAACCATGATAACAACTCTCCACATGCATAAGTTCACTAAAATTTATAATATGCATTTCATGAAAAAATAGTTCAAAACTTGACTAAGGATAATTACAATGGAGCGTGCCAAATCTTCTCATACGATAGTTCTCCTCGCACTTGGGAGGGGATCCCATATCTCACAAACTTTTCCGGGTACACAGACAACCATTAGATACCAATGACCAATAGGATCATGCAGAAGACTGAATATCTGTAAAATATTGACAACGGAGTAAAAAATCAGAGTACGCATGGCAAAGTAATATGCACAAATTTAGGAAAACACATCAAGAGTTTATATTTACTAAATTTATTAAAGGAATATTATCCTTGCCTTCTTCTGTTTCATCATAATGATCATGTGCACAGAATGAGTTATACAACAAAATTTCATACTAAAAGGAATATATATATATATATATGTATATATATATATAAATGTAAAAATATAAAGGGAAAAAATCAACTCTACTAGTAAATAAACGTACAAATATTTTTTTTCTTTTCCATTGAAGCGTACATTTTAATCAATAACAATGATTCAATATGCACAAAACTATATTCCATTATGGAGAAATATATGCAGCATAAAAAAAATAGCAACAACTAAACATATACCACCACATTGAAATTTTTATTATGCACAACAATATATGGCATCAAAATAAACACATGAGCACTTAATGTATTTACAATCACACATCAATGTACTTACCTTCACCCTCCATGATTAGAGATGGACAATGTATTGTGGGCAAGAGTTGAAGATGATAAACAACTTTGCCTATCTAATTTTCATTATAAGATTCAGAAAATACACAAATAAATCCAAAAACATATAACATAAAACAAAAGTTACTTTTCTTATTTTGCTACCTACCTACCTAGCAAAGTATGTAAATGGAAAACATGGTTATTTCTCTGGTTTGATAAAAATGCATGGATGTAAAACTTAACAAAAATTAATCAAGTTCAACATGTTAACTTCATGGTAGTCCACAGTTTCCATTTTTTTAACCGATTTGTCGAGTATACAAAACTAGACTCCATCTACAAAGTTGGAAGTAAACAGGACTTGAGTATACAATAGGATCTCTAGCATTATTAATCGCAGACTTTTCACCAAATTATAAAACAAAGATTACAAACTATAAATTACAAATTCATCAAGCACTTATGAAACAATATAAATTTACATGCTTTTGAGTCGTTTAAATAACATTCTTGACAAAACAAAAATCCAAATATGCTAAAACCATATAGAAGTCACTAAGAAGAAGTTCTACTTGCAAACTCATCTTCAGTTGGTAACTTAAACCATGCATGAAAGATTGTAGAAAAAGTCAACATTTCCAATGTGGTGAATATGTTAAAATTATTTATCAAGCTTCTAAATCAGAAATGATCATGTAAATAGTGAACTATGAAATTAAAACTATCTCAAACACACTTGAACATACTAGTGGAAAATATATTAGCAAAATTGGAAAAACACCAAGGGAGGCAATTCCACTTTCTTTTCATCAATAAAAAAATAAAGATCAACAATATATGCAATAAACCCAGAGAATCAATTTTACACCTGCATCTAAAAATTTACTATCTTCAAATTTTTTTTATCCAACATTACCGGTTATATAATATCCATATAGATTATACAATTATAAATCATACAATTATGAACATTGTGGTTAACACTGCTAAACATTAACAAACTTAAAAAATCCCTAATCAAAACCAGTCTCATTGAAATAAAATTATCTTTGCTATAGAAACAAGTCAAATTGGAACATTTACTTATCTTGTTCAATGCAAATGTCTCACAAACACTCAAACCATTGTACTTTCCTTTGTAAATAAAATTCTATATTTGCTCGACCATCACAAACAAGAAGGGAGAAGAGGGGAAAAAAGGAAAAAAAAAATTGGAAGAGCAAACGGTGGGCTGGTGTGAGAAGAAGATGAGAGAAGAGAAAAAAAAATATAGGATTAAAGGTTGGAAGAAGAACCATGAGAAGGAAATGAGAGAAGAGAAAAAAAAAATAAAAAAAATTGCAGAATGAACATTTTGCACAAAATGAGAGAAGAGAAAAATAAATTGGAAATGAAAGAATCTGAAAAGAAAATGGGAGAAGATAAAAGAAAAAATTTTAAAGATGAAAAAAACTAACCTCCTGTGAAAAAATAGAAGAAGAAAAAAAAATCACAAAAAAAAAAATGGACAGACTAAGTTGTTCAGAATAAAAAAAAATTAAAATGAAAAGAAAAAAGAGTGGGCTGACAAAGAAGAGAGAAGAAAAACAAAATTAATAAACATTTATAACCGATTGCAACTTAAATTTTAAAATTTTATTTAACGAAACTATTAGTGAATTTTACTTAAGTCTTGCCTTTATTATTAATAATAAGTACGATATTAGTGACGGCCCACCCCCAGAAAAAATAAAAAAGGAATCGGACGTCACTTTCTTCTCAATCTCATCAATCGTCATTGTTTTTCTTCTCTATCCTTTGGTTGTGATGTTGACTGAACCTCATAAAATATGAAAAAACAAACAGTTTTCTTTATCTGTTTTTTCGAAGTAGAAAATAAAACGGTTGAAGAGAGAAAAATAAATTTGACATGGTTTGGTCAAATAACCTGCATCTACAATATAAAATATCCAAATCATTAAAGTTAAATGTAATTTAATATATTTAAAATTTAATTTGTTTATATAGGATTAAATTCAGTTAATTTAAATAATTAATACTTTTAAATTTATAAAAAAATTTCATTTTAGTCTAATTGATGTTAAATTACCTAATGATGATATCCTCTAATTTTTCTAAAATATTAAAAAACACCTAATTTTTTATCTAATTTTTTTTTAATTGCTAAAAAATTTTTTTATCATGAAATTTTTTTGCCCAATATATTTTTTTATAATTAAAACTTTTTTATTCAAAATTTTTTTTCATCCAAAATTTTTTTATTTAATAATTTTCATAATGTTAAAAAACTTATTTACTATGAAAATTTGTTTCACCGTAGATATTTTTTTTCATGAAATCTTTTTTTATCATATATAATTTTTCATCATTAAAGTTTTTTCTTAATTCTACAATATTTTTTCTTCTAAATTTTTTTCATCTTAATTTTGATGTTTTCATCCTAAATTTTTTGCAGATTTTTTCTATCTAATGTTTTTTTGAATAAAAAAAATTAGAATAAAAAATTATATTAAATTTTATTAGGATAAAAAAAATTATGATAAATAATATTTGTTTAGTAATTAAAGATAAAATAAATAAAAAGTTAGATGGAAAAAAAATAGGTAAAATTTATTTTTAATATTTCAAATAATTGATACAAAAATAATAAATGGTACTAAAGTATAATAACTAATGAAATCTGTTAGATTTAATCATAATTGAACTAAAGTATAACTTTTAAAAAATGTGGGAGTATTAATTGCTTATAGTACATTCTATATGAACAAATTGAAATTTAAAATGTCCTAAAATGTATATAACTCTTTATTTTTATTTTATTTTTTTGATGAGAATTGCTAAATTTTATTATACTCTTTTATTCTATAACAATACATGAACAAACACCTATATTTATAGGTATAAAAATACATATAATAAAAGAAATATTCAATCACATTAAATATGATTGATCGAAAAAAAACGTTATTGATTGAATGAAATGATGAAAAACTTGCTAATAAACACTGTTCATTTAACTAAGCAAGCAACTTTCTTACCAAAAAAGAAAGGGAAAAAAAAACATACAAGCAAGCAACTTGATTAAATAAGATAGAGGATTGAGAGGGACATTGAATTTCTATTGCCCTTTTATTTCCAAAGAGTAATCCATCTCCACTTATTGAATTGCATTAGACTTGTTTGACAGTTTTACTCCTAGAAGACAAACAACAAACTGATATAAGGGGTCTAGATAACCCTGAATACATTTTACAACCAATAATAACACAATGTACAACAAATACTTCAAACAAAAGAAAATTTAATTTTTTTTCTGAATTACATTTTAATTAAGAACAATTTGGTATGCAATATAAATTTCCCATCTTCATATCTGCATCAACTCCTCAAAGACCTTCATAGCAGAAGTTGGCAAACCCAAAAGCACATTTATGCTTTTCCTTTCTTTTCCATGAGAAAGGAACAAAATCACTTCCTTCTCTGGCAAAGCCACTGGTCCTGATAAAACAGGCTCTCCCCAACCAAAATCTGTAGTGTGAAAAGACAGTCTTGACCAGGTTGTGATCAGAAGAGTGGCTGCAAGAGAAGGCCTGGCTCTTGTCACTTCAAAGTAATCTATGGCAGATCTCATATAGTTGTCTGTCACCACTTGGACTGCCTTTTGAACAAGACCTACAGAGAATGAAATTGGATTTTCTAATATTTCTCCAGCACTGCATATTGAATTTGTCAGCACAATCGCATTGCCAAAATACCCTTTTGGAATTGCTGGCTCAAATCTTGAACGACCATCCACAGCAAAGAGGAGCTTTGTTTTCTGATCAGTCTTCATCCTCAAAGCTTGAGTTCGAGCTCTCCAGACAAAAGCAGAGAGGGATTCAAATGTTGTGCATTTTTTAAGAACCCCATCTGCCATGGCTTTTTCTTTGAGGTGTTGAAGCTTTTCAGGATCGAAACAGAAGGATCTGTAAAGCATTTCTTCTTCATAGAGTTCGCTGGTGTCTGATATATCTTCAATCTCAGCAAATTCATGGTGTGAGGACTCTATCCTTGGTGGATTTCTGGCTTTGAGTATGCTTCTGTCTAGGAATGGAGGGACATTCAAAGGCAAACCTCTAGCAGTTTCACCCCATGAGTTCACAAATTCCATAGCTCCAAGCCCATCAAACATGCAATGGTTCATGCAGAGCCCAAGAACAAACCCTCCACATTTAAACTTAGTTATCTGTAATTATTACGTTTTTAGCACAGGAAACTCTTCAACAAAAACATAAGGCAGTAAAACTTTGCTTAAGATTTCCATTAAATTCCAATTAACTAAGCAACCCTGAAATTCAAAACTTGTGTTAGCTTTAATCCAAGCATGACACTGGAAAAGTGAGAGGTATTCAGAACACCCACAATCTTGCATACCATGAAGTACTACTATAAGTCAATTTGTAAAATTAACCCATTTACATCCAAATTAATTAAATTAAATTAAAAAACAAAAAAGGGAAACAAGCTAGTGAGATAAGTTATTCAGATCTTGTTAACCATTTAGTTATTACTGTCCTAAATACTTGGGAGTAGTATTGTCAACTTCCAGTGAGTAACATGTTTGAGAATTGAGATTGTCTTCTCTTACAGTCATTATTCTTTTCTAATTCACTACATATTCAAGTTCTTTATATGAAACTAAATCAGAAAAAACAAATGGAAAAAAAATAAAAATGTCAGAGATGCAAAACCTGGGCAACCAGAGGAGGAATCTCAAGAATGTTCTTGGCACCAGGAATATCATAAACCAGCTTCCCAAGAGTGACAGGGTCGGGCTTTGTTATGTCACCAATTTCTTGTATGCCACAGTTAGCTTCAGCCTCAAGGAAAACAGCACCTTCCCCTGTGCAATCCACTATAAGTTTGCCTTCTGAGCTTATTGTTAATCTCCCGGCAAGAGGGTAATAATGAACAAGAACCTTAGACAAAGCATTCTTGATAACTTCAACAGCTTCCTCGTTGCCTCTTGTATCAGATTTGAAGCAGTAAATTGTACGGACAATCACAGCAATGTTCTGGTCCAGGTTTGATAGAAAATACAAACCCTTCTCTGTTTCCTCTGCAGGAGGAACAAGAGTTGGTTCTTCTTGGTTCACAGTGAGTTCGAATGTCTTCTCCATTTGATAAAAGCTCTCGTTCTAGACCCAAAAAAAAAAACATAACCCTGAAGTCATATTTTGAGAAATATGAAAGAATTATAGCATAGACTAGACTACATGCAAATAAAACAGGAAAAAAGCAATGCAGAATTTGGTAGAAATATCATTACCTGAAATGCAGTAAAATATATGATCGAAGAAACAAAATGGGATTTTGAGAAATGATAAAAACTAAAATATTGTGAATTGCTTTTTTGGATGGAATTGGTATTATATAGGAAGAACTAGGCCAGAAATTTGACTATCTTAGTTGTATTGGTTAAACAAATTTTTAATAAATGAAGGGGACAGTTGCAGAGGTCTAATTGGAGGTGGTTTATACGCTAATGTTTTCATCTCTGAAAAGCTTTCTTCAAGATAGAAAGAAAGATACAGAATAGGTGTTTTTGTGGGATTTTTTTTGTTTTCTTTTTTTGTTTTGATCTTATTTTGAACATTTGGTCTTTTTTTTAATTAATTAATTAATTATTATTATTATTTTTTATTTTTTTACAAAATCTGCTTAAGCTCAATGGGGGAGGCTGAGGTAGGCTACTGGTCAGTGAACCAAAACACTACCAGCCAGAGAGTTTAGCGTGAGAGAGAGAAAGAGAGACATTGTGAGGTTTTGGTTGGTGTGGTTGGCATCCAAAACTTTTAGGTTTACTTGGTCTACTTGTCTTCATATATTTTAACCAATTTACTGTCTTCTTCTATTATAAAACATATGAATTATGATGAAACCTCGTTGTCTCAATTGGGGTCCTTGGATTTGCAACAAAATTGATGAAATAATATAAACCAGCCCCACCTCCCATGTGGTATTGGTCATATTGGATCAGCTTTGACTTGGGATATCCTTATGGGGAAAATTCAAAGATGGTTCTGAAAATATATATATATATATATATATATATATATATATATGTTTAGTTGAAAAAGAAATCACTTTTCTCCAATGTTGGTAATATTGTGGGATTATCAACGCAAAGCACTGATTTGGGAAAGTGTTTTAAAACATATAAGATTATCATTTCGTTGAAACTTTTCAATCAACTTCTTAGTAGTATAATTGGGCAATTATATTATTGGTTGAGATTCTTCATTTTAGTTTAACCCTAATTTAAGTTGAAATTAAATTAAGGGGTAGCAAATCTTTGTAAATTCTTGTGTTTTATGAAAAAAATCTGCTTTGATGTGAAAGGAAAGAAAACCCATGTTTAATCAGCTCCAAATTACCTATAAGTCTTTTTTCAGTGGATGTTTTAACATAGATGCAAGCAATACAGTGTAAGAACATAATGAAAAACCAACAAGTATATTTGAAGCCAGAGAGGGAGAGAAAAGAAACATGAAAATAGAAAATAGAAAATTGGAAATGATATTAGAGAGATGGAACATTTAAAAAACGAAATTAAATCAAGAAATGAAAGCTTATCTAAGCAATAATAATATCCACATCCATAAGACACGATTTTCCCAACCTAATTTTATGTGGATAATAACAACTTATAGATAATATTCTTTATATACAACTTAATGAAATTAGTACTTAAAATAACAAAACTCAAAAATATGCTCACCTAGAATTTATTCAAGACCTTATTAAAAGATTATTATCTAACTTGTAAACAGTCCCATTAATGGATGTATAACCAGCAAAGGAATAAAAAAATAAATACCAACATTTCTTTTGTTTTATTAATTTTTTAGATTTGTCCTTTACTTGTAAAATTACAAAAGCACCTCATTCAATTTAATTTTTTTTCAATGTGTTATTTTTTAAAACCAGCAAAACCCCAAAAAACAGAATAAAAAAATGCAGAGCAAAGCTAGCCCTTTTCTTTGGAGAGAGAAATTCCCATGTCCAACTGAAACTTGCCCTCTTGTTTCTTGGATTTAAACGATATCGTCTAGTTCGATTGCTAATTTACACCCACCTGTTACTATCCAATTGTAACGTCCAACATAATTCAATAACATCATTTGGAAATCTATAATATCAGTCATTAACATATATGCATATTATATTCGTTGATGTGTATGCCTGTATTCATGTGTTTATCCATAAATAAATGTTATATTGTAAACAGAACATTGAGGAAGATTCGACCAAAAGAATCCACTTACTACTTTGAACGAACAAAAACTAACAATTACAGCTAAAAAAAAAATTTAAATTTATGGGAGTAATATCTGAGGGAAAAAAAATTGTTATCACTACAAGGAGATAAATATATATGGTACAAACTACAAACACTCCCAGTTGGGTCACAGGATCCTATTATCCAAAAGATAGTTTATCAGTTTCCACAACTGCTTTAAACAACCACTGTTAAGGGTCAACAACCTCATCAATGCACCATCATATGCCTCAATCCTGATCATCTGCAATTGGTCATATACAAAGTCCAGCCACTAATGAACTAATCATCATCATCGTCATCACCATCCTCATCGTCATCATCCTTGTCTTCATCTTTCTCTGCATCATCACCAGCTTCTGTATTCTCCTCGGCTTCATCCCCTTCATCTTCCTCATCACTCATGTTATTTATCACTTCGGTAATTATGTCCTTCACCTCTGCTTTTCTATGCATTAAATCCACCCCAAAATGGGAACCTAAAAGAAGTTGCATTTGGAAAGTTAGCTAAGTAGACCAGCCCTTTTTTGTTACTAGTCTAACAAATAAATAAGAGTAGGCATATATAAAAACAAGACCGAAGGCCCAAAATACAACCTAGACCAAATTCAGTCTGAGCCCAATTTATCCCAAACCCAAAACTGCCCAATTTCATCTTTAACGGAGCTCAAGCTTTAAATTTTTTATATATACTCAGCCCGAAGCCCCAACCCATTAGACTATATGTTAGGCCAGCTCGAAACTCATCCATTTGAGCCTTTTCATATGTTCAAATAATTATAATTCAAATCATAAAACATATCAAATTAATAAAAAAAACTAATAATTAATTATCTATATTATATATATAACAACCATTTATCTAAATCCTAAAAATTAATATGCAATTGAATAAATTATTTATTTAATATGCATAACAAAATCAAATTATTATATTTAAAGATAAAACTTATAATTTTTTTATTAGAATTTAAATTTATGATGTATTTGAATGTATAAAAATATCATAATATT
The DNA here is from genome assembly GCA_003254975.1 of Ochetophila trinervis. NCBI lineage: Eukaryota > Viridiplantae > Streptophyta > Magnoliopsida > Rosales > Rhamnaceae > Ochetophila > Ochetophila trinervis. The sequence goes on along the minus strand of QANX01006288.1, from coordinate 284,810 downwards.
TTTTTTCATATAATATGTTTTAAATAAAAAATATATATATTTTAAAATTAAATTTTAGGCTCTAAATTTAGATTAAACATTAAACTCGAAACCTAAGCATGATACCTAAACCCAAAACCCGCATGATACTCAAACCCAAAGCCCAGGTTGATACCCATAGGGATAGACATCAAGCTTTGAGATTTGGAGTATTGTTTTAGCCCGACCTGAATTATCTCTCTAGCCCTAAAAAGTCCAGTCCAAGCCCGCCCAAGCCCGACATTTTGGGCTTGGCCCAAGCTAGGAGACTCTTAATTTACACCCTTAAATAAGAGAAACTTACCTAATTGCCTGAGAATATCAGATAAAGTTGCCTGCACCGTCAAAATATAGAACATTGAGAATAATGCACAAATTGGAATTATAAACATCAAAAACTACTGGGGTACGGGGTACCAGAATTCCTTACAGTATTGAAATCCACTTGCTTCAGAATATCAACAATAACGGCATGCATCTCTTCTTTGGTGGGCTCTGCCTTGGCCTTCTTGCTGTTTTTCCCTTTCACTATTTCAAGCATGAACTTGAAACCATTAGCATACCCATAACTAGTTATAACTCTCAAAACAAAAATTCAATTAAAACCTTCCACAACCCAAGTATTATAGCTCAACTAATCAGAGCAGAATGTAACGATGACCTCTTCAAACTTAAAAGCGTACTTACTACCCAATAACCTCATAAATTCAGCAGAAGGGCTATCTTGTGTGTGGCTAATAATACTTCAATCAAATTAAAAACCACTTGAGGTAACCCTTTCCGTGAAATCTTTAAACCACATTTGTCATCCCTAATTGTCCAGAGCACATAAACATCTTACCTTGATCCTTGGCTGAAACTTTTGATGACGACTTGCTTGACTTTTTCCTGCTTGCAGTTTTCACCTTGACATCCTTCTCACCTTCCTTTTCGATCTTCTGTTTTTTAGAGGTTGATCGCTTTGATTTGGACTGTGAACCAGAAGTTCCATCAGCATCACTTAACCCTTTTTTTGAGGAAGACCTAGATTTTTTAGTAGCCTCCGCAGGGTTCTTCGTAGACTTTGCAGGGGTGCTCTTTTTGACAAGTTCAGTCTTGACCCCACTTTTGCTTTCCATGCTCTCCTTCACAACCTTTTTGGATGAACTTTTTGGAGTTAACAACTTGTCCTTCCTATCTTCTTCCTCTTCGTCAGATTTATCATCATGATCACTTTCTTCATGCACTGTATCTTCATTATCTTCTTCATGAGAGTCATCTTTTGCATCTGAAGATTCAGCTTTATCATCACCCTCATCTTCAACTTTGGATGAATCCTTTCTCTTTTTTCCAACATTAAGTATTTGCTTTTGTTTCTTGAGAAAGTATGAGCCACAAAAAAAAAAATCATAAGATGAAAATGGAAAATAGATAATAGAAACACCAAGAATTTTAAAAACACAAAGCAAGAGAGTGCATAGGCATCATGTCATTGAGTAGAAATACACCAAAAACAGAAGGGGGGAAAAATCATACATAGAAACAAACACAAATGAAATAATTTAAGACCTCCTTTCATAGAGATAGGAACTACATCAGCAGCATAGCACATGCCTCGAATGTATTACAAGTAAGGAACACCATTTTAGTTAAGCACACATCCTTACATAACATGAAACTAAAACCCAAGTCTCCAAATTAGGGAGGAGGGTCAGGGGGAATCTTTGGAATTAAAACATTATATGTTTTCATTCTTCAAATCAAGCCATACCTTGGCTGGTGTTTCTGGAGAAACTTCACCAGAACTTCCACTTTTGCTTAATGTAGACTTCCTCCTTCGTTTTTGACCTTTCTGAAAATCAGTTAAGCATTGAGGTTTTTAACAACTCCAACGCATGAAAATAGCCATACAGCCCAGCACCACGTATAATATAAGAAAACTGAAATGATTTATAACCTGTTCCTTATCAGCCAGCAAAATATCAGTTGTAGCATGTGGGGATTCCAAAAACTCCAATAGTTTTGCAGAAAGTTCCTCCTGCAAGGGTGCTTGGAAGATAAGTAATGGCATAAATTACTTATTAGAGAGGAGATATTATTTATATATTATCATTACTACTACTACTACTACTACTATTATACTATCACTTACCTTTCTAGTGTGAGCCTTACTTATTGGAATATTGAGAACCTCGCAGAAATCCATTAATTTTTCTTTAATGCACTTATCAAGCTTCTCCTTTACTTTTCCCCTATGTTTTTCCTGCTGAAACATCACAAACCAAGTAATAAAAGAAAAAACATCATATTCACATGCATAAAAGAAGATACTACGTAAATTAGTTAAAAATGGTAAATGGAAAAAATGTCACACTTGGCATAGAATACCTCATTCTCAACCCACACATAGCCTGAAAATTGGCCAATATTTCTCTTCAAACTATGTGCCTAAAACATTTTCAACAAGTGAAACACTTAAGTTAATGAAAATAGATTGGTAGAGAAGCAATTTTGTCCACATATTTTCTGAGATATAGCACAAACATATATTAGACTGAAAAGCAAAATCCTCAAAATAACAAACAAATAAAAACTAAAATCATTTGATCACCTTTGCTTTTTTCCCAAAAAGTATTGTATGAAGTAACTGCAAGTTATCATCAGGTTTTCTCTTTGCAAGCTTGAACGCCACTGAAACAGTTTACAACATCAAACAAAAAATAGGCCAGGCTGTTGTAACAAGAAATTCGTATGGAAGTAAATAACACTTTCTAGACAGAGACACATAGTAGCTTGCACAAAACAAGGGATGAAAACCCATACAACATCCAACATGCACACCATAATTTGATGCGTCAAAAACCAAACTTAATAACAAAGTCAATATGAAGCACATCGAAATAAATTGCACAAAAAAATTACATCTGCCACTAAACTGTCAACATACCAGAAGCAAATTCAGTTAGTTTACCATAAGTCAATAACTTAGCATTTAACTCATTTTCTATTTCGCTAATGACAATTGACAACCATAATCATGTCCATAATAAAAAAGGATATCATAATATATGCAGTAAACAACCTACAAATACTTTTCTTTTGAGGCACAAGAACCACTAAAGAATACTTTTACCATTACAAAAAGAGATTGTTAAAAAAAAAAAAAAAAACTTTGCTTATGGTGAATATTGCGTGTTCCTATTGTTTACAAGACTTTTGAATTCATGATTACGTTGAATATCAACGTATATATTGATTTACATAGAATCTCCAAATTTTTGGCTTTGTATTGGTAAATAATTGTCCAAACTTAGTAGTTTTATAAGATAAGTTTAAAAAACACTCATCAAAAACAGATAAAATAGCAGGCACTTTATAAGCCATTACAGACCTTGCAAATTACACAACACATCCAACAATAAAACACCATCATAATACTAAGCAATTGAAACATACCATTTGGAATATCCTTCAGCTGCGTACCACGACCCTGAAATAACAAAAACCTATTATGACCCCAAAAAAATAATAATAATAATAATAACGAAGAAATAAACCATAAACAACCATATGAGCGGTGTTCACCGCCATACCTTCTCAATTGACAAAGCTTTACTCGCCGAAGACCTTGGAGTGGAGGGTGCGGAGTACCGCTCAACCAATTTCCTTTCCCTAGTTGGCCTCTCAACGGCAGGTGTAACAGTCTCTTTCTTCTCCTCCGACGAATCTTCACTCGCTTTCTTCACCGCCGATTCTTTCTTAGACCCACTCTGGTCTTTATTCACACTTCCCTTTCGAACCCTCTTTCCTTTCTTCTCAATTCCTTCACCTTCTTTCTCTTTCACCTTCTCTACCTCTTTCTCTTCCACTTTCTCTTCCTCCTCCTCCTCTTCATTTTCCGGCGACCCAGCTTCCTCATGAACTGCTTTAACATTTTCTTTCTCTTCCTCTTCGTTTCCTTGTCCTTCCTCTTTGCTCTCTTCCTCTTTACTTTCTTCTTCTTTGTTTTCTTCCTCTTTGCTTTCTTCCTTTTTGTTCTCCTCCTCCTCTACTTTACCCTCTTTCTTTTCTTCAATAGAAGCCTCATCTTCCGGCTTCTTCTCCTCTAGGGTTTCCGACGACATGGCTACGAAAAACCCAAAACGGCGACAAACGACAAACTGAAAATTAACAGGAACTTCCTAAAACCCTAGATTTGGGGGTTTTGGGGAAAAAATTAAAATAAAAAAATAATCTAAAAACCCTAGAAATCCAAGAGTACTGGTAAAGAGAAGACCGGCGCTGAGACAAGAAAGACGAAGACGAAGAAGAAGGAGGGGATTTGAAATTTTGGGATCTAAGAAATTTTGGGGGAAAAAAATTAAAATTTGGGGGAATAAAAATCAGAGCTTTTAAGGCGTTAGTGAAATAGGGAGGGAAATAGAAAAAATAAAATGAGAGGAAGGGCGGGGGTTGGTTGGTTTCGTTGGGGTTTCAAAATTTGATGCCAAAATTTTGAGAGCGGGCTCGCAATTTTTTTTGTGTTTCTTTTTGTTTTTCATTTTATTTTTTTCATTCACCAAAACTTTCGTACCCACGGCCACACCATGTGGTTTTTTCTCTTTTTCACTCTATAAAAAGGAGTTTCAAAGGTCTGTTTGATTTCTGTATATTGTACAGAACACCTTGTCCCCTCTGTTCACCACGTGTCCATCCTCATGTGGGCATTTTGGTAAATGTGCTTTGCAATTTACTTTCTTTTTTTTGGTGAATGAAAAGAACCTACCCGTAGCGGGATCATAGGCCCAAGAGGTATTTAGCGAGTGGACCGACCAAGGCATCTTTTTAACCCGATAGGAGTCCGCGATTGGAGTCCGTGTCGCTAAAATCTCCCTCTCCCTCGTGCGGTAGCAGCGGAGAGGAGCACTTGAGTCCAAATGGGGCTACCAAGACTCGAACCTCAACTCCCGTACTCGCAGGTGTGAAGGCTCGGCTGGCTCCTACCACTAGGCTACATCCTCAAGTGCGTGCTTTGCAATTTACTGCTTATTCATCCTACTAGGTATTATGACTATGAATAGATGGCTTTGGTATTAGGAAAATATTATTTGAATATAATGTATTATTTAAAATTAGTATTGTGTTTGTTATTAATTTTGTATATTATTATATAATATATTTTAATATAAAATATAATGTATAATTAATACATCAATGTTTTTTTGTCTTAAATAATATATTTCATTATTTATTTTTTTGTTCATATAGATTTTTTTATACAGATTTTTATTTTTATTTTTTTTTAAGCATATTTACTGTCAAATTTTTAAATTTTTTTTATACTTTATTTTTTCCGCTAACCAAACGGTAAATTTGTTAGTATTGAAAATATATATTCATTTATTTCGTCGTTTTAGATTATATTTGTAATTTTTATTATTTTGTCTGCAATATTTGCTAGTCGAGCTTAAAAATAAAAAAACAAAAGTAAAATTCACAATCTAAATTATATCTACTATTAATTTGTTTTTAATATTTTTAAAACTCGCCAATAATAAATTTTAAAAATTAAAAACTTTAATAAAAATAAAAGTTAAAAATTAAAATCTTTATAAAAGTTAAAAATTAAAATTTTAGTTAAAAGTTAAAATTTTTAAATTTTAATAAAATAGTCTAATAAAATATAATGATATATAATATATCAAATATTATATTGTATATACATTTTAATACAATTTTACACCAAATACATGAAATGTATTATATAATATATTACAATACAATCTAATACAATATAATGTACCAAACAAGCCTAGAGATTATTTAGCATTTCTTCCTTTTTCTTTTTAAAATTATTTTATACACATCTATTATTATAGACTTCGTCGTCCACGTTTTATGATTTAAAGTGCAATAGTTTATAGCAATTGGCTAATGAATATAATCACTTGCATTAAATGTTATTAAATAGTTGTTATATTTTTAATGATAAATAATGTCATTTACAATAACAGTTTTATCATTTTATATAGATGTGTAAATAATATTGCAGTGGATTACATTTTTCATGATACATGCAATTATGTTATTTAATAACTACAGTATATTTATTTTTTATCAAATAGTAGGCGATGTTTTACATTATAAAAAAAAAAACTATATGTATTCTTTGTTGATGTTGACATTCATAATTTAATGTTTGTTTTCTGCATCTTAAATTGTTTGAGAATAAAATTATAACAAATGAATAAACGTCGAGTTTTTTTCTTTTTAGGGGAAGAAGATTGATAAATAGTTAATTCAATATCCACCAAACAATAACATCAACAATTTTGTTATATTATTTACCAAAAAACAATTTTGTTATGTTCAAACTTTTGTTATATTAGTTTAGGAAGGATTATGTGCAGACAAAGTAATATATTATTCGCAGAACAAAGATGTTTTATGCGAATTATATGAGTTGTCGAAATTTAGACCCGACTTAATTTAACTACTTTAAAGTAAAAGCATCAAATTTTAGAGGTTTTGTTGACTTCATTTCAAATACATCTTTTAAATTGACCTTTTTGTATTATTTTTATTTTTTTATAATGTTTATTGTTAGATCCTATCTGATATGCTATCATATTCATGCGGGCGTATGTCCCGAATTCTATTATTTTATACTTGGCGAATCACAATTTAAATTCTTCATTTCAATGTAAAAATAAAATAAAATAAAAAAATGAAAAAAACATAATATATATAGTTGAATTTTCACTTTTCAAAAAGCTTAAAAACATGAGAGGTGAATTTTTATTTTTTTTAAATATTTTTCTAATACTCATTCTCCTAGGTAAGCCTGATCTCTTTTTGGTTTATTTATATCATGGCATGTGTTTTTAATTTTTTTGGACAGAGATGTTAAGTTTAGAACCAAAAACTTCAAATTTTAAAAGTATGATACCAAATTAAATTTTTACTTATCTAAAATTTTAAACTAATAAAAAATAGACTTTCATTTTTTTTAAATATTTTTTCTAATATATATATATATTAATATATTCCATGCTCGATTAATCAGGACGAGTGCTTAAGCAGAGTGCCCAATACTGGGGGCAAATTGTTGGTTTGAACCTTTTACGGTCTCATTGACACATTCATTGCCTTTTTCTTTTTTATTCTTCATTTTTAATTCCAAAATAAAAGTTTTCAAAATCATCAATGCCTAATATTGGCCCCATTTCCCTTCGATAACAAAACTGATATTGCCAGATTATGGTCATCTATCTAATTCTTTTTTCTGCATGGTGAAAGTTTTGTTTTGTGTGTGTAGTTTTTTTTTTTTTTTTGTAAAAGTTGTTTTGGTTTGTTTGTACTTATTTGCGAAAATTGAACAAATAATTTGATTTGTCCCTTGGACCTTGTTTGATTGCTATGTGTGAACCATAATGCATTCAAAGTTTGTATTTTATATATTTTGGATGCATGCATGCCTACATACTCAATGGTGTAGCTTTGAACAGAACATTTTTTCTGAATATGCAACTTACTGAGGAATGTAAGCAAATTTGGAAGTTAAAAATTCAAGAAAGATTAAAAGTTTTTTTGTGGAGACTTAAAGCATGAGTGCTTCCTACTGGAGCTCTTCTCTTTGACCGGACAAGTATTTGTGAAACTTGGTGTCCGATGTGTTGGTTTGAAAATGAAACGAGCTTCCACCTTTTTACTAAATGCTCAGGATTGAAAGCTCTGGCTTTTTGTGGAGACTTAAAGCATGAGTGCTTCCTACTAAAGCTCTTCTCTTTGACCGGACAAATATTGGCGAAACTTGGTTTCCAATGTGTTGGTTTGAAAATGAAACGAGCTTCCACCTTTTTACTAAATGCTCAGGATTGAAAGCTCTGGCTTTTGGAAGCAAATGGGGATGTATGATGAAAAAGTGGAGTTTCTCAAGCATTCAACTTCCAACTGAAGTCTATTTAAACCCTCCAAAGGAGTTTTTGAATGGATTCCTGAATAAATAATTTTTTTTTGTGTTTTTTATTACTTTACTGTATGTTGCTTGGAATTGGAGAAATGAAATGCTGTTCAATTTTCAAAAAAGTTTAGGCGCCAGTATTGTGCATCTCAACAAGATGGTGGATGAAGGTTTTATTAAGGCTGCCCACTTTCTTCCTAAGATGGTTGTCCTTAATATGGAGAAATGGAGAAGGCCCCTTTTGGAATGCTGAAGGTGAACACATATGCAAGCTTTTTAAATGGTAAGACTGCAGTGACCTTTGTGATTAAGGATTGGAGTGGCAAGTTGCTTCGGCTAAGTTCCAAGCTTTGGATATGCATTGATGCTTTTGAAGCAGAAGGCTTTGCAATTGATTGGGCTTCAAAGAAACTTGAAGAGGAAAAATGGTTTGATTTAACTTGGTCTTCAGATAATGTTAATCTGGTTAGTGAGATAAAGAATCTGGAAGAACAAGTTGTTTGGAAGGCCAGGTTTAATATCCTGCAAATTAGGAACAGATTTTCCCTGCTCAATTGATTAATCATTTGGAATCACAGATCCTCTAATATGGTGGCTGACTGCACGACAAATATAACTTTGAAGAATGATGTATGTTTGATTATGTTTATGGTGTACAAGGTGAGATCCACAATGATATACTCAAGCTAGTTGAGACAGACATTGTGGAATCAAATCTGTGATGTTGTTTTGTGGAAGGTTTTGAATCCTCTGGTGTTTTGTTTTGTTTTCCTTGTTTTCCCGTTGGTTTTATAAAGAAAGTTTTATTCATTAAAAAAAAAATATACTCAAGCTAGTTGAGACAGATATTGTGGAATCAAACCTGTGATGTTGTTTTGTGGGAGGCTTTGAATCCTCTGGTATTTTGTTTTGTTTTCCTTGCTTTCCCGTTGGTTTTATAAAGAAAGTTTTATTCATTAAAAAAAGAATGGTGTAGTGTAGCTTTGATAACAGTATCATTTATTTTTTTCATCCTCGTTGTTTACTTTTTTTTGTTCTTTTTTGTTTTTTTCTTTGGGTGAAATTCCTCATTGTTTACTGGAAAAACATTGAGCAACGCATTTTACTTTTGTTCAATTATAATTTTACCATGACCAATGTGCTAGATTTAGATTTTAAAACTTAATTTTTCAGTTGTTATCGACCTTAGACTCACTTGGATACTCGATCACATGAATAAAATCAAGTGGTCCCGAGACTATCCTTTTTTTTTTTTTAGCAAATTTTTCCATTTAAATTATAACAAATAACAAAAATAAAAATATTAGATTTGTAAAAAGTGATTTGATTTTTTTAAAATACATATCAATTATTTGTCATACATGTCATTTTAATAGAAAAACTTGATAAAGATCGGTGGTCCTATGATTATTTGATTTTTTTTTTTCAATTTCAATAGCATTTATATATAGTGACTGATATGAAGTATACGTAATTGGACATGTGTCAGGCAGCATAACGTGTTCAATGTCTTCTATATAATACTGTGTGAATCCAAATATTTTTTTTTGTTAAAATTCAGTGGAAGAATCTTGCTTTGAGAATATGGAGAAAGTATAATTTTCAATAATAATCAGCTGCAATTACACGGTGATAAAATAAAATATTTGGATCCTATATAAAACTTACCAATTAATAATCAAGCGCTATCTCAAAAGCATCTTTTAATTTGATATTTTTGAATTATATATATATTATTATATCTACGTTCATATCCATGCGGGATTAGATATAAATTTAATTATTTTTTCGAAAGTGATTTTAGAATTGTTAGATAAAATACATAACAAAAATAATAATTCATTTTTTAACATTTTAAACTTTTTAAACAAATAACATTTTGATATCAAAATAAAAATTATTAAATTTTAAATTTAAAACTTTAATAATACCATCTAAAAGTTAAAAATATATGTAAATATGTAAAATAATAAAAACTATTTATATGGACTGTCCCTAAAAATTCAGCGACACGCCAAAAAAAAAAATTTGTCAGTAATCAAATTGCCACCAAGCCCATCATTTCATCTATTTAATTTAAATAATTAAACATTTCATGACACGTATTTTATTTTTTAGAAAAATATATGTTTTTTGGGATACTTGGCTCTGTGTGTACTTTTTCCCTTCCCCAAACCAATTTAGTTATTTTCTCTCTAATTTCATTTGCAATATTTTGTCTATATAACAATCACTATCCTAAAAACATTTTAAATGGCAAATTATGCAGAAGTTATTCAAATCTGCAAAATGAAATAGTAAATTGCGATTAACCTTTTTATTTTCTCATATAGCTTTCGTTTTTTAACTTCTGGTTGATTTTAAGAATAAGAAAAAAATGATTTTTTTATGTGGCTATGTTTGTTAATAATTGGATATAAGGGAAAAATAAAGGACTACTGGAGGAAGAAGAGAGCACTCAAATCGGAAAACAAAAACAAAAGGAGAGTGTCCAAGACTAAGTGCACCAAGAAGTTGTGCATCGGCTATTATTTAATTTATTTTGAAAATAATTAATCTGATCTAATTAGTGAATTTTTTTTTTTTTCAATCCGATTTGATCCGATCTATACATTAAATTCAATTTAATTAGTAATTAGACTGGATCAGTTTAGTTAATCTGTTAGGCTTCAACTTTTATTTATTTTTTTTAGACTTTTTAAAATTTAATTTTTGAATTTTTTTATTTTAAATATTTAACATTTGAGCTATTTTTTGTACATATTTAATTTCAACTTTTATGTGATCTATTTACATATTTATTTAATTTTTTATACAAAAAATTTGTTGTGCTTAAATTTTGTTTAAAAAATTATGTTTTTTTTCAAAACCTAACACATAAAAAATTTATATCTTTTTTCAAAACCTAACACATAAATGATTAAAAAAAAACATGACAAATAAATATATAAACTAAAACAAAATTACTACACTAATGCAATAAATTAACTCCAAATTTAAACTAATATAACAAAGCCTACATATCAATAATATTAAACTAATTGAATATGTTTTGTAAAAAAAAATAGTCGATTCGGATTAGATCGGTTTTTAACACCCTAAACTAAACCGAATTTCAGTTTTTAATTTTTCAAAACCGATCCAATCACACTAAAATAATCGATCCAAACAGGTTGTATTTAATTGGATCGGTTGTTTTAATCGGTTAGTCGATTTTTTTGCACACCCTTTACTTGTAAGCATGGTTGGTTTTGATCGTTTCTTGGCCGAGTTTCACACCAAAATAATTTATTTTGTTTTGAAATAAAAAAAGATTGACAGCATCGAAAAAAAAAACATTAAAACTAGTTAAAATTTGGTTTAGGCTGTCGATTTTAGTCAGTTATAGTCGTGTTTGGCCTCAACTCATTGGACTGAAAATACAAATCCAGCTCATTTGATCAAAAATAATATATACCAATGAAAAAAATAGAAAGTGATTGCAAAGCAGTGGCGGGCTTGGGGAGAGATTGTCGCAGATGCCGATGAGAAAAAAAGAAATTGCCTCCTCAGTCTTCACCGTGAATATTGCATTTTCACCGTCGCTGACTCGCCGTGGATGGACGAAAAAAAAATTGCATACAACTTGGGAGAGAGACAATGTCAAATACTCAAAATGTTAGCACCGACTGAGCTTTCAATTTTGTTTGATTTATTTTTAGAAAACTTAATTTTGTAAAAAATTAAAATAAATAGTGGTGATTTAATTTGTAAGGGTAATGTGGCAAATTATAAAAGATCTTTATTTTTGGTTGGTTATGTCGGTTTCGGTTATATTTTATGACGAACCAATTACCGAATCAATCTTCATTGGTTCTTACTTTGTAAAACCGATCAAAATGAATAGCAAACTAATAACCGAACCGAATCGATCGGTTTAGTTCAGCCAATTTTGCAAGTGCTAACTGATTCCGGCCCAATCTCTGTACATGTTATGTTTGAACCTCTAATTGTCTCATTGATGTTTTTTTTTTTCTTGTCTAAATTCTTTTAAACCCTTTTTTAATTACATAATTTTTTCTACTTGTCAACTCATACTAAAATAATAAATTAGATATATTTATTTATATTAAAAATATAATTAAAAAAATTAAACTCTTTAAAGATAACCACTAATATTTTGTTTAATTTCTCACCAGAGTATTACAAATTTGCAACACAGTATATGTGTTATGCGATCCAGATTGAGGGTTTTATGTAAAGGAATTTTACTATTTACATATTTATTTGTCATAAATAATGAAAATAACAAAATAATTAGCATAAATTATTTATATGATAAATAATTAAACCAGTACTTTTGTTAAAATATACAACTTAATTTCAAATTTACCTTTTAAACTTACAAAAACAGTAATATTAGGTTATAGCTTATGGTATTTAAGCTAGCATTACTTTTTTTTGATAAGCATTTAAGCTAGCATTACTCTTACAGCTTTACGCATGCTTTTTATTTTTTACCAAAATAAATAGCAATGCTAAATATTCTTCTTTTTATATATGGCACCGCGTGATCGCATAAAAATTGGCTTAATTGTTATTCACCAAAAAAATTAAAAATTTGGCTTAATTCTTTCCATAAAATAATCTATGCTAATTATTTGTCATTATCATTATTTATTAAGTTTAATACCATTTTATCTTATAGACTATGATATGTTTTTCATCTTGCATTCTGAATTATAAAAAATTTCATTTTACTTTCCAAACTATTATTTTTGTATAACTTTAATCAAATTATATTTATTTTTCTAATTAATTAAATTAAATTAATCATACATGCACGTTACACAAAAATGGATTTCAAACATAATATAATTGCTTCGAAACCAAGTTATATGATATGTATACAGTTAATTTAATCAAATTCATCCATTAAATATATATATATATATTGTGGTAATCATCTATTGAACATATCTATTGTTTTTGGTAAAATCTATTGAACATATCTGATTGGACTAAAGTGACACAAAAATAATAATTTGGTGGATAAATAAGGAAAATTTATAGGTGTAAGGTGTAAAATGTGTAAAGCAATAGTAACTTTTATTATTATTATTCATAAAAAAACCCCTTATTATTATTATTATTTTATTTTTTATTTCATAAAAGGGATCCAACAAAAGTCAAAATCTGATTGGTCGGTGAGCTAAGCAAAAGCAAACCCCCAGAATTCTATACGAGGAAGCCCAATGCCCCGGCACGCGTAGTGCTATAGATAGAAAAGCAATACATCGGACAGCTAGCTTTGCCTGGTCCGACATGGAGCTCACACAACAGGATCCGAATTCTAAAGAGAACCGACCCGACGACCCAGAACTCGACCTCTACACCATCCCAAGCCACTCTAGTAAGTCTTTCTCTTTCAACTAAAACCCTCAATCTGGTTATCAGAAAAAACTAAAACCCTCAATCTAGAATACAAAACCCTAATACTTGCATTCCAAAATAATATATATATTTTTTTTCCCGCAGTAAAAGGTTTTAGGTGGAAATTGATTTTGTTTGTGGTGATGGGTCTGTCTTTTTTGGGTCAATTAGCCATGGGTCTGTTTGGTTTTGATGAATTTGGTAATGTGAATCAATAGCGAGGTCCAAAATTTGAACTTGGTTGGTGTAATTTTTTAGGTTGGTTTTCGTGGGACGAAATCCATGAAACTGAGGAAGTTGCTCTCAAAGAGTTTTTCGATGAGAGCTCCATAACAAGAACACCGAAAATATACAAAGAATACAGAGACTTTATTATTAACAAGTACAGAGAAGAGCCTTCTAGGAGGCTTACATTTACCGAGGTCCGAAAATCATTAGTCGGTGATGTTTGTTTGCTTCACAAGATTTTTCGTTTCTTGGAAAAGTGGGGGTTGATCAATTTTGCTGCACCTTCAAGTGGGGGAGAGATTCTTGTGGCTGGGGATGATGAGAGTTCTAAGGTTAAGATTGAGGAAGGAGTACCAAATGGGATTCGAGTTGTTGCTATGCCCAATTCTATCAAACCTATTTCAGCTCTCCCTAGTGTGGAGGATAGTAGGGATGCAGCTGATAATGGATTTAAATTGCCTGCTTTGGCATCTTATTCGGATGTTTTTGCTGATTTGATGAAGCAGAGGGGGTTGATTTGTGGGACTTGTGGCGAGGTTTGTGATTCCGGACACTATAAGTGTACCAAGGTATGTTTTATCGATATGATATTGTTTCCTTGTCTTTTTTAATGTTTCACAAAACATATAATCTTACTGGTTACGGCTATTGAAGTTTTCTTACCTCTTATTTTTCTAATAATGTAGACATTTTGCAGCTTGATTGTACATTGATTTAATGGTTCACATTGTCAATGAAAACTTTGCAAGATATACCAATTAATTATGATATTGTTACATTGATTGCCATTACATCTGATTTGTGGCTATGCATGTCTTTCTACTTTGAAATAGCACATATTTTGAGTAGCTTGATGAAAGAATAGTTGGCGAATGGAGACTCCAAATTCCTGTCTGTATTACAATCTCAATAGAGGTGTTAGTCACAAAATCCCAAGTTCTGAATTTAGGTGTGTTTTTCAAAATAGGGAAGCCATAGATGATGACAGATCTGGAAGAGATAACCATGGATAAGTTTCTTAAGAAAAACTTGCCTCTGCATTCTTTTTGTTCCTTGTTTAATGAGTGGCTGCTTGTAATGTACCAAATGATTTGTTTGGCAGGAGTAGTAGTGAGTTTCAAATCCTCATTATTTCCCCAGTACAACTAGGCAATGTACGCATTATAGTTTGCGTCTGTTGCTTTAAAACTTGAATAAATAGAGGTGGAGCAGAAATAATAATTTACATTGTTTATGTGAATGACATGTAAATTTTGGTCATTGGATAGTGTGATATAGTTAATTGTTATTTTTTCCCTTTATTATTTTAAGACTATTCTCTCTCTCTCTCTCTCTCTCTCTTTCTCTGTTTGTCTGTCTATCATATTATTTTTTGAAATATTATATTTGATTATAATGATTATATCGGCAGGGTGATATGCTAATTTGTGTAGAATGTTTCAAAAATGGAAATTATGGAGAGAGCAAATCAGTGAATGATTACAGCTTCAACGAGTGCTTTCAAAACAGTGGTAATCTTGGAGCTATCTGGACTGAAACAGAAACTTTACTTCTTTTAGAATCTGTTTTGAAGCATGGGGATGACTGGGAGCTTGTTGCTCAAAATGTTCAGACAAAAACCAAAATGGACTGTATTGCGAAGCTCATTGAGATGCCATTTGGGGAGATTATGTTGGGTTCTGTCCACAGAAAAGGCAATTCTATTGATCTCAATGGCAACTTGAACAATTCAAAACAAGTCCATCTACCTTCTGCTGAACATCAAGAGAAAGCCGAAAGTGGGTTTCAACATGATGAGCAGACAAATGAGAAAGAGCACAATGGAGATACTGTGAATGAAGGTCCTCCTTTGAAGAGACAACGGATTGCGTCCCTCTTAGGTGATAATGGTTCACTGATGAAACAGGTAGGTGTCCTGGCACATTCGTAATCTTCAAAGCTTCTAGAAAAAATGTAATCTTGTGGTATAATTTTGGCAAAATTGGTTGTATGCATGTCTTGTATTGTCTTCAATGAATTTTATTGGAACAACTTTTGAGAATTTGTTTGGACTTTTAAGTTCAACTGCTTGCATTTTATCTAAATATAACAATGAAGTATTAATAATGTTTCATTAGGTAGCTCTTATATCAACTATGGTTGGGCCACATATAACAGCTGCTGCAGCTGAGGCTTCTGTTACTTCACTTTGTGAGGAAAACTCATTACCAAGGGAGATATTTGATGGTGAAGATGATTGTGTAACTAATGGGGTATTGTCTCCCACTTCCGATTACGAGACAAAGAGGTTAAATTCTTCCACTTAAAAATTATTCCACAGTTGTTGTAGTAGCATTACAATTTCAAATTAACAACTGTCTTATTCATTTCAGAGTCCTTGAGGGTGAAGATTCAGTGATGAAGGAAATGCATTCCCAGTCAGGTATATGATAACCCTATATATGGTTGTGAAATTCATTCATCTGCATTCACAGTCTTCTAATATGGTGGTATTGCCTTCCTAGCTCCGTTGTCTAATTATTGTTTCATTATGTTAGTTCTAACCATCTCTTATATATCCCTCTATACAGAAGATCAGGATGCTTCTTGTAACAAGGATGATATACCTTTAACGTTGCGAATTAGAGCTACTGTTGCAGCAGCTCTTGGTGCAGCTGCTGCTCGTGCAAAATTACTGGCTGATCAGGAAGACAGGGAAGTCGAACATCTATTGGCAATCATAATTGGAACCCAGGTGGGTCAGATTTTCTCTCTTTTTTTGTTTATTTTGAGGGGATTGGGTTGGTCCATTCCTCTCAATAACTATTGCATTTTGTTCTATGGTGTTTCCATGTTCGTTAAAAAACTTGCTGTCTCTCATTAGTACAAGCCTAAGGGCCTGTTTCGTACTGGTTCCTAGGAATCACTTCCACTTGAAGAAGTGATTTTTCCAAGAATCATCTATTTGGTGATTCTTTAGGTGATTTTCTAACAACAAAATCACCAAAAACTGATTGCATATTTTTTTGCCAAACATTATAGGAAGCATTTTTTTTTACTCTCTCTCTTTGAAAGTGATTTTTGCCATTCTAAAATCACTCCCAAACAGACACTTACTCTGTATACTTTGCATAAATACTTTTTTAGATGAAGAAATTGCACTGCAAAATCAAGCATTTTGAAGATCTGGAGATGATTATGAAGAAGAAACACGCTGAAATGGAGGAACAAGAAGATTTTCTCATATCAGAGCGGATTAGTGTGTTAGAGAGGACGTTGAGTGCTGGTGTACCTAGATGGAGGGATCATTCTTATGTAAAATCTTAGAATGCTTCATTTTATTTCATAATGTAATATAAGTAAAAACAAATTGACGAGCATTCGATGCATTCTCAGTAGGTTTCTAGTTTTTGTTCTGTTCAATTCATATGGTGAAAGAGGAAATTGCTTAAAAGTTCGAGTGACGATTCAGGCTGTGTAGCATTTAAGTTTTTGTGCATGGAGTTCTCTATTTTTGCGATACCCTTCAATTCCCATGATGAAATTTTCATCTTAATACCGGCACAACTTAAGACTCTCTTAACGTTGTCTGGTCTTATTCATGTCTGTTCGGTCTTATAATTCTCTTCGATGTAACGAGGGGGAAAAGCAACATATACCAGTAACAAACAGTTTGAGATTATAACTGAAAATTATTCACAAAACTCTATTTCTCTGCACTTTATTTATCAATAGTAATACAACTCCTAGAAAGCCCATTTACAGGTGTTTAAAAGCTAAACTGATACCCACTTCTACAGTACAATATAGTTTGGTTATTTACATAAAAAGGGCTCAAACAAATGATTCTGGATTAGGATGTACATTCCATTTCCCTCCACGCAATTTCGCGTGAACTTTTTCTTTTGTTTTGTTGTCTTTAATGTTACCTTCCCAGAAACAACATGAGCCAATAGGGTCTGTCTCTGAGTTAGAAACTTTGGAAACTTCAACCTTTAAAGAAGTTACCGAAGAGGAAGTTTCTGGTTCCCTCCTGGTGTCTTTTTGGAGCCACGTTAAACTGATGTTTCACCTGCAATAATACAGTTTGTCCTATTTGTTCCTTAAGCGAATCGACAATTTTGGGTTCTACAGGGTTTCCTGAAACATCAGTAACCAAAAAAGTATCTTTGGCTTCCCCACTTTTTGTTGAGATTTCTGCACGTTTTATGTGCAAACTGTTCTCGCGAAATATCCTCGTAACATCCGAAAGGAGTCCAAGCCTGTCTCTTGTGCACAGTTCAAGTTCTAGTCCCTGCAAGGAGTAGAACAACACTCATTTTCTCAGCCAAAAAAAAAAAAAAAATCTTAAGGTGACCGAAAACAATGGCTGAAACCAGTTTTTATGTTTATATCAACCTCAGTGGCCCGTCTCTCTATGGCTGCTTCTAGGCATTCTATTACTCGTTGCCGTTCAGCTTCCGAACGCAAGGGAAGTCCATCAATATGTCTTATATAGTATTCCTACACAGACAGCAAAACACCCTCTATTGCTACATAAAATTTACATAATCTAAGTTTTTTTTTTTTGGTAGAAAACATAATCTAAGTTATTAATGCTGTCAAATAATGACAGTTCATATTTTTGGCTTTGAACTTTTGGTTTCCAAAATCTAAGCCTGATTTTTTTATTTTTTTTTTTCTTTTACCTGGTAAGCTTCCCTTCTTCCCGTGATGACAGTACCATGGAATACCACATATTGCATGTCTGCCAGAGAGCACAAGGTATCAAACAAAAGGTTTGGCCGGTCTTTGGACCTCACGGTAACAACTGTGTAGTCTCTGTCATTGTAATCCAATACACAGACATGAGTTGTTGAATCCTTGTCATTGACACCTTCTTCCTTCTCAAAATCCCTATCAGAAAACATCATCTGATGCAATCTTCGACCTGTATGCGCCAACTCGGATGAAGAAATTGTTATTTTCGGGGTCCTAAAATTGCCTTTGAGGACATTGCCTAGCAGATTCTTGATCAAACATAACCTTTTTGGGTCTTCAATTGCATTCCCAGTTAATTGGTCTTTGACTTGAATAATAGCTGTAGCTCTAGCATTGTGTGTCCATATTTCAGCGTTCACAACATTGCATTTAAGATCTGTTAGCACCGCAGACACTTCAGATAGCAAGCCAGGTCTGTCTGTGCCAATCAGTTCAAGTGAAGTATGATCCTTGGTGAGAATTAAACCGAATGAACCTCGATTCGGCTTTAAGAAACAGACATCAGTTTCAAGAGTCTGCAAGAGATTGATGATCATGAAAATTATATGCCACTAAAATCTAAACAATATTGGGCAAAATGATCACTTCCAGTTTATAAATTAGGACTAACTGTGAATGAATTAGGATTGGGAAGAAAAACACTCACCTTCTGTATATATTTGAGGATTCCTTCATCTCTAATCTTGTTCCCATGACAGTCTGTGACATTAAAAACTGAAAATTTTCCATCCAACAAAGAATGATAAATTATAGTGAAAAAGAGAGGGGAAAATATGCTAATATAAGCAATTATATGATTTAAACCTTACCATCCATTAACCATCCTCCATCAGAGGAAAAGTAAGCTTTTGTTATAATAAGGTTCAGGTCTGTAAGAACTTGAACAACTTCAAGAAGACTTCCATGTTTATTATCACTAACAACCTGAACAATAAACCAAACACCAACCAAAAATAAATTAAAAAAATTTCAAAACTACAAACAGGACATCTACAAAAACCCATTAATGTTTCAATGAACTGCAAAAATCTCACCTCAATAACAGTGGCATGATCACAAGTTTCATTATCAATGAAAGCCCTGAAAACACAAAAAAAAAAAAAAAAACAAATTACAGCAATTGAATATAAACAAAGGCAGAGCAGAATAGAAGAAAAACACTGAGAAACTCTGTAAAGCATTCGGCTTTTAGCCCTGACACTATTATAGAAACAAAATCCAGTGTCTAAAACAAAAACCCAGAAGCCATTTTGTCTATGAAAAAGAGAAATGAAGAGTTCTTTTTTTTTTTTCCCAATATTCTTTACCTTGGAGAGTTCATTCTTCGAATAAGCCTTGTATACTCGTCTTCCATTTTCTCATCCCTGTAAAACTCCATAGGACCTGAAACTCAGAGCTCAAACATACACACACAGTCCCAGAGGAAAGAGGAGGGTAGAGAGAGAGTGAAGTTTGGAGGGTGTTTAAAGCAGAATTCCGAAGAGTTTGGAGGTAAAAAGCCGGTTAATTAGCACAGGAAAAAAAAAAAAGGGTGATTACGTGGAGAAATATGAATGTTTTGGTTGACAGTTAAAGACGTTAATCAGAATGACAGCTGTCCACCTCGAACTTTGTACCCCTGCGCGGGAACTTAAACCCACGTGAGTTTCTTCGATCGGTGGCATGGTATTCTGGGTCCATCACGTGCCATGGAAAAGGGAAAAAAATAAAATAAAATAAAATAAATACATATATATATATATATATTCTTTAATTTTCCAGTAATTATATTTGAATTTTCAGATAAAAATAAATAAAGATTGACAATTTGGGTTGCATACCGTAATTCAACTCGAAATGACTTATTAAAAATATTATTAGTGTTGACATATTTAAAGTGGTTATAAATAAATTAATAGTAAATTAATCTGTTTAATTAATTCAAAACTAATAATGAATAAACACGACTAATTAAAAAATATTTTTTTAATATGTAAAATATTTAGATATCAAACCATCATATAGAAAATATACTCAATGACGTACGAGATAAATAGAATAAAAATTATGTCATTGTACAAACAAATTAAATAACAATATTAGATAAATATGTTATTTAAAATATGTACGAATTATGATTGAAAATTTCTGATATGTTAATAATTTCAAATAAATAAGTTAACATATACACTACTTATCAACACAAAATTTCACTTCTAAAAAATAACATCAAATGTAAGTATGAAAATTAACAAGTTTTAAAAGAAAACTTTTACGTCAAGAAAGATATAATTAATATGAAACTTCAGAGTTTAATCTCTGATCTATGGCAATTTATATGTTGTACATTGATATATAATGTGGATATATTTCTTCCACTTGTTCAAATGCTAATCCTAATTACCAAAAAAAAATGCAGATCCTCCATTATTATTATAAAAAAAAAGAAAAAAAAAAGAAAAAAAAAAATTAGTACAGTACAGTTGTGACTAGATGTTTTATTACTCTACATTCTGATAAATAAGTTGGAAACATTTATGATCATTTATAGCTATAGGTTTTAAAACTCTTAATTTACTCTAAATGCTCTACATGAATAAGTTTGTATATAACACAAATGTCCTACCTATATTTTCCTCTTTCATTTATTTCCATATTTTGTGGATATATTTCTTCCACCTTTTCAGAATAAGCCTCCTCAAAATAAACAAAGATTGGTACAATTTATAGTTAATTCTCCATTTAAGAGCAATAGTTAGTAAGCATAATTTTTTTTTTATTTTTTTTCGCCCCCTGAAATTTTATATTTATGGTTGAAAATTCTTGTGGCTCTTTGACACAAATTATTTTACTCACTGTACTTTGGAATGCATGTTTTACTACTGATAAAGGAAAGAAATACTGTGCTAACACTTTATTTGTGTATTTGACAAAAGAGCTAAAAGAAACTTTTTTGAATTTGTTAAACTGTAAGCTGCAAGTGAAATACCAAGAAACCGAAACCAATTAAGATTATGGTTTATTTATTTATTTTTTATGGTAGAACAATTAAGATTATGGTTGATAATGAAGGGCAGAGGCAGGGCTGGTACAAAGTAGCTAGCCAACAAACACAACAAAATGCCATTGTTTATCTTATGTTGTTTTAAGAAAAATGGCTAATCTTTATACAGAAAACTGAATTGCAAACCATTTTGCAGTTTATATTGCTTTTCTTGCTAGGCTTTCTCAGTTTCTTGATTAAGATACAGTTTCTAAATTCCAAAAACAGTGACAACTAATTTATAATTTTATTAAGCAGTACAGAAGGAAGAACTAGAATATGAAACTGCATATATATTACAAACATAGTATGTAACCTTTTTTTTTTAAGCAGCATAGTAACTTCCAAAACAAGTAAAAGAAGCAGTTCTTTAACTGATTTCAACCTAAGCAGATGCAAAGCTTTCCCTGAGATTTTGTTGCACAAGTTGCACTAAGATATTTCTCCTTCAGGAATTTTTTACATTCTTCAATGCATTTAGAAAGTGTGCATGGATTTAGTTCAATCCCAAATGCACCCTCCACAGATTTTGGGGCCAAAACTAAGAAACCCAGAACCATGACCACCAAAAGCAGAACAAACTTCTTCATTGCCTTCCCTTCCATTGAAAACACAGCCTTCAAAATTTCTCAATCGTCTTCTATTTGGGTTACTGAACTCTGGTTTCTTGAAATGGAATACAATGCATCTATATATATATATATATAGAGAAAGAGCCTAGAGAATGATCACCAACATTAGCCAATAACAATGTAACAAAATTATGGTTTCTTGAACTGGAATATAATGCATCTATATCTATATATAGAAAGAAAAAAGAGACTATAGAATGATCGCCACCATTAGCCAATAACAATGTAACATACTCAGAGACTCAGTGAGAACCTCACCATTGGAGAGATTTGATACCTGCAACAAGAAAGTTGATCAATCCCAATTTATTTAAGTGTTTTATGCTTACACCTACATCCACTAGAAAAAAAAAGAAGAAAAATGCCATGAGCTGGCCACTTCATGTTCAGAGTTTTTTTGATCCCTACCAATCAGAGATTTACTCCTGGAAATCTGAGTGCCTTTTCTTTCCACGTGGAGACATTGGATTTCAAGGTTCTTCATATGCCAATCACTGTATTTATAATTGAATGGCTCACTCATACCAAATTTTGCAGGTAAGATTGATGTGTAAAAGATAAAAAACAACTAGTTCAAAATTGGAATGATTTTTTTCCAATCAAATTTCAGAGATCTTTTATTGGCAACAAATAAAAGCATGACGTATATGCTAATGGAGATGTTCCCTCCCTGCCAATCTACCTTCCATTAACAAATGCTTATTATTTCTTAGCATAACCTTCCATTAGCACACATAAACTTTAGTAAAAAACTTTAATGGTGTGTTTGAGAGTGATTTTTGGAGCCCTAAAATAGCTGCCAAGAAGGTAAAAAAGCACTCCATATAGTGTTTGCCAAAAAAAATGTAAAAACACTCTTTGGTAATTTTGTTTTTAGAAAATCACTTGATAGAAGAAAAGTGCATTCCATAGGAATCAATTCTCAAGTTGGCACTAAGCCTTTTTCTTTATACAATTGTCTAGAGTAATTTAATTTGTATCTTAAATAAGCTTAGAACAAAGATTATACAAAGAATTTACCAAAATAAAATAAAATAACAAAGATTATACTAGTGGAATAAAAGATTACTTGAAAACAGTTTCCTTAGAAACGACGTGTCGTTTCTTTAAAAAAATTGTTTATAGAATGAACGACGAACCGTTTTTGATAGCTCCTTGTTTGTGGGTCATCTTGCGCGGTTTAATCAACGTCTCTTTCCAAATAATTTTCCCTCGCCCCAAACACTTTGAAAAATTGTCAAACCAAAGGCATTCATTTTTTTCGGTGACCCGAAATGCCCCGAAGGCGTCTCAGGCTGAGCACCTTTTCCGACGAAGAAGAAAATGACGACGTAGAGCCGCAGAATCATCAACCCCAACAATATGAACAATCACCTACAGTCACTCATCCCCCTCTAAACCCTAACCCTAATCGCTCTGAGCCGCTTGAAATATCCGACGATGAAGAGTTTATTGACGTCTCCGACAACCTCTCATCGCCCTCACCTCCGCAGCCGGAGCCGAATTCCAACCAACAGCCGCGGCCTCAGGTTGCTCAGCCGAGCTCCGGTGGTGGCTGTCCGATAAGTGGGTTTCTTCAGGGCCTTGGATTGAGATTGAAGAGAGAGTGGTCTGATGCTTGTGTTTATGAACTCGAGCGCTCAGACCCGGGATTCGCTAGCCTCGATGTTGGCGTTAAGGCAAAGCTCGTGTTCCAGCGGTTCTTGGTTTCGGATATGAATTACTCTGGCGGTGGTGGGCTTCCTGAAAATGTTCATTCCCTTCACTTAGTTGATCTCCCGGGACCGTTTGTTTTGCAGGTAGGTCTTAAGTTTCTTACCCAAACGTTGAGCAACTCATTGAATACTTCTGTATATGTCAAAAGTTTTGCTCTTTTTGCTATATTTGAATTTGATTTTTTTTATTTGATTCACTGTATTGAATTGAAACTAGATTTTTAATCAATGTCGTTGCTAGGAAAAGTCAAGTAAAATAAGGAGGGTGATAATTCTTACTGGTTGTTGTGATTGTGTAGTAACTGATTCAATTTCAAACAATTTCAGGTCTTTGCGTAGTATATATGAATTCTTAAATACTGGGGCAATACCCATTTTCAAATTATATTGTGGAATTTCAAATTCTTAACCGGGATTTACTTGACATAGAAAACATCATTTTGCAGGTTGATGAGATTGTTAACATCAGCAGTGCTCTCAAAAGCAGGTACCAAAAAGCACCTCCTGGGTTCAAGAGGTGCCTCAAGCTGTCTATGACAGATGGTGTTCAACGTGTGTTTGCAATGGAATACAGACCAATCAAAGATCTTGATGTTTTAGCTCCTGCTGGATTGAAGGTTTTTCTTATATTTTTTGACTGTTGTGGCTATGTTGTTTAATACCTTTTATGCTGTTAAGGTCCATGAGATAGATCGTCAGGGCTCATGTGATAAGCTGTTTCATTTTTTATTTCATGGCTTTTCTGTTGCTTGGCCACTTCATGCCTATTAGGAGAAATGTGTATTACTATTCACTCTTCCTTTCTCAATAAGGGCTGTTATGTTCTGACTTAAACAGGTCATCCTCTTGAGTTGTAGGTTGCTCTCTGTAATGTGCATGTACGGCGTGGACTTCTAATGCTGGTCCCTGAAAGTTTTGAAGTTCTAGGAGGATTAGTTGAGGAATTAGATGCTGCACGACAAAGGCTTGTTGATGAAATAAATAAGCCACCAAGAGGAAAAAGGTAATTTCAGAGTTCTAACTGCCAAGGGTAAAGAAAACTTGTTGAAGATACGATATACTACTCTTCATTTGGACATTGGACTGTTTCGTATTCACATTGTATTTGATTTCCTCTGTTAGTATGCACACTCTTTGAAATTTTACTTGCTTGTACGAGTTTTTAGGCTCATCATCTTTGTTTAATCTAGATTGTTGATGGCTAAATTGCTGCCGTAGCTAAATGCTTCAGTGGGATAAAATCATTTTTAATTGAACTGCTGGAGCAGTGAATATGTAATTTTCAAAGTGTTTGATATATGCATATTTCGTAAGTAGATAAATGGGGGTAAAGTGTTATGATCCATAATGTTGGAAGCATGAGTGAACAGTATTTGGTGATGAATGTTGGGTTTAAAATGCTTCAGGAACAGTTTCTTAGGTGATGATTGTTGTAACTTGTAAATATTGATATGATTAACTTCTGTCAAGACAATAGTGATATCTAAATTTTTTTGACACCGTTCATGATACTGCGTAAGCTCAGTAGTTGTATTGGTTAATTTATGTAGGTTCATTTTTTTAAACTGGTGATCCATGGCATAGGTTTTTGTCCTTCAAATGGCCACTTAGTTGCCAATTTGCTGTACACTTTATTCCTGCTGATACCATTTTCATTGTTCTCATGCAGAACCAGGATAGGAGTGGTTCCTCCTCTAATTACTAGAGCAACTCTCGCTGCATGGCCATCTACCGATGCTCATATTGCACATACCAATAATTCCACATCTCAAGACACAACATCGTATCAGGTGCATGACCAAGGTATATACTAATAACTTCACTGGAATCATACAGATCTAAAAACTTGGATGACCCTGTGGGTATATACTGAGAGCATATAAAGATTTATGTGGTGGAATCTCTTAATAAACATCGATTAGTTCATCATTTCAGATTCTGTTTCTGATTTGAAATAGTCTATTCTCTTCTCTTCTCAAATTGTAGGTGCTACTTTTGTTGCATCTGGTGGTGATACCTGCCAAAGGACCGTCGAAGAGTTTTTTGTGCCTGTTAGTGAACACTCTGCTATTCCTAATCCATCAAGGAGCATCGATGCCGAGCAAAGTCATATTGATACTGTTCCAAGTCATAGATCAAATGGAATGCCTAATCCATCGCAGAACATCGTGGTGGATGCTGAGGAGATTTATATGGATACCGTTCCAAGTCACAGATCAAATGGAATGTCTAACCCATCGCTGAACATCGTATCGGATGCCGAGGATATTCATATGGATACTATTTCAAGTCATAGATCAAATGATATGCCTAACCAATCACGGAACATCATTTCGGATGCTGAGGAAATCCATATGGATACAGTTCCAAGTCACAGATCAAATGGAATGCCTAACACATCGCGGAACATCATTTCGGTTGCTGAGGAGATCCATATGGACACTGTTCCCAGTAGCGGCAGATCAAATGGTATGCCTAACCTGTCCACTGACGTTGCTTCAGTTGGGGAGGAAATTGAGATGGATGCTGTTCCTTGTAGTAGGTCAAGCCATGTGTCTGAACCATCTTTTAATGATTTTCCAAATGATGAGGATGTCAGTACGATTGAACATCCATTCATACTAACTGGAGACCGAGAAATGCCTTTCACTTACTTAGCTAGTTTGTCAGCCAAGTGGGCTGCAATGAGAGAGAGTGCTCATTCTGTTCAGGGGAAAATTAAGGTATATTAAATTTCCAATTCCTTTCTTGATCAGAGAACATGATATCTTTTTGGTGTTTCATCTGTCAGAACTGAACTTGCATTACTTAGATTTGTTTCAGCAGCTCTTGACCGGGTTTAGTTAGTCTTGTTAATTGGAGGTTAAATACGTGACTAGTTCATCATTTCAAATTCTGTTTTTGATTTGAAATAGTCTATTATCTTCTCTTCTCAAATTGTAGGTACTGCTTTTGTTGCATCTGGTGGTGAATATGTTATAATGAAATAACCTCTAGTGTTTATAAACGTTTGAATGGATGCACAATTGCGAATAGTAATTTTTTGATTAACTCTGAACTTTTTTGTTTGTTTGTGGGGTTGTTTTTTTTTTTTTTTTTTTTTTTTTTTTNTTTTTTTTTTTTTTTTTTTTTGTTTTCAAATTTTTTGTGGGATTTAATTACAGTATTAATCCAATAATAGATTTATCTGCACTTGCATTCACTTTGATACGATTATATATGTTTCACTTTTATATTAATTGCAAGATTTTGTATGTCCTGCTTATCAAATATTAGATAGTGTGTCACTGTGTCTTGCAGCAGCAAAAGCTTGCATATGATAATACCCTTTTGTTACTGGCATCTGAAATGTGGACATGATTTTGTAGTGTTTTTTGACTGGTGTGAAGGGATTTCAATATAAGAGGAGGAAAACATATGAGCTTCGGGCATATGTAGATGATGGTAGTCTCATTTCTGAGATCATCATCGATCATAAGGTGAGGTCAAGTTTGATTTTTTCATCATCCCAGCGTATTGGAGTTTCATATTTTGAATGGCTATATTTGCGCTTCAGGTTGTACAAAGAGGGATAGGTCATTCTCCAGAAGAGGTCACAGCTGCTCTTTCATCTTTAGACACGTCTATGGTTCGTGATATGAAGGAGACTCTAAAGCAGTTCCAAATTTTCTTAGTGAATTTTGAGGTAATAACCAAGATGCTAGATATTGGTGCTAATGCATGATTATCTTGTTTTTTTTATTTGTCTTTCGTTTCTTAAATTTTCACTGCAAGACTAGTGAGCCTGTCTTTTAGAATTAAAAATGTATTTTTGCGGGATCGTCATATGCAAATGTTATGTTTCATATTTTCAGGGCATAATACTTGCAGAGATAAATGAAACCTCTCCTGTTCCAGTTGCCCTAGAGATGAATCAAGGTTGTCCCAAATCAGATGCGTGGCTGCTTTTGAGAAGACTGAAAGCCTCTGCTCCAGCTCAAACACCACGTTCTCCTCCTCTGGAACCCATTGATATATCCCCTTGAATGGCTAAACTTGTGTCTTTGTATTTTGGACAAAAATGGAAGGGCCATGAAGTTTGAGAACGATGGGTATCAATCTGGTGGCATCTTGCATTCAAAGGATCATTTTAATTCACGGATGTGACCTGTGGGTCGGCAGACAAGAAGTGGAACCACTTGAAAAAGACAAAAAGTGGAACCACATGAAAACTTGTAGACGAGGGCCGAGGCACATTTTATGGCGATACCCACTTGCTTGAGCTCAGGTTTGGAGGAATGAATTCTACAGGTGTATAAGCTCTGGTAGGAGAAAGTGATGGTTGATGTTGCACAATCCTGTAAATCCTTCTAGGGCTCCACTTTCTGACTTTGGCTTATCATTGGGGAAGGGGCATGCTTCAACAAATGACCTCCAATTCAGTCACAATATATGATTTGAGGTGAAAATCCAAAGCAATCAGACAGTTTGTGAAGCAGCTCCAAGACAATACTGGAATAGGTAAGCCAAGAGCATCTCTCGGCTTCTAAACTGAGGGGCACTCTGTATATGGTATTTATTTTTCATTCAAACCTATTGAAAAATTCTGAGTAAATTAAGTTTTTAGATTTTACGCGCCTTTATATTTGTCTATATTCCTTGTAATATCATCATACACAAAAATGACTGAAGATTTAGCAAATCGTGATTGTATAGTTTCATTCTATAAGATCTCAGAACATACAAGAGTTGCAGAGATCCATTTTTTTTTTCTTTGAAAAGCTAATCAATTGATTTGCCATCAACTTTGTCTCTGTTCTGTGTCATCCCAAATACTTTACTTATTTACTTCACAGATAGATCTCTATTCAAATCGATGATAGTATGCATAAATCTCTTCTGCATCACCCTTGAGTTCAGGAAAATGAATCGTCCCTGGGTACAGATAGCGATCAACGCCAGGAAACATGTCAAAGATCTTCTTGCTGAGTGTATCTGTCTCCGGTTGCCCTGGTCCAGGGACTAATAGAATACGGTTGCACCAGTCCAGTATCTCAGGCCAAAACACCCTCCAGAACAATGTTGGTCTGATCCAAGGTGGCTGTGCCACGTAATGATCTCCCTGGCAAGCGCTCTTAACAATTGCTCTGGCACACTCTTTGGCAGGCATAATCGGCATCAAGCTTATTTCAGCCTAATAGCAATCGGGTTTGGTTACTTGTAAGATTTCTACTCTGAAACACATTTTAACATTAGCTATGTAGAAATGCAAATACAAAGTAGAGAAACGTACATCTCTCATTTCTGTGTCTACTCGCAAACGGCCTTCCCTGGATAGAAACTTGCCTTGCGTCATTTCTGACTCGATCAGCCCTGGAGTCACAATTGTTATTCCAACATCTTTCCCAATTTCAACTCTGAGTGTCTCATAGAAGCTTATCACTGCTGCTTTGCTAGCCTGAAAGAATAATTGCAAAACTTGGAAACTCCACTATATTATACAGAAAATTATACTATTTGAGTGAAGAATTTTATTTATTTATTTTGGTTTTCTGACACTGTAGATGCTAAGGCGTGGTACTGTTAACCATCCTGCAGACGAAGCAATTCCTATGATCCTCCCTTTGCTTCTCTTAAGGTGAGGAACTGCATGGTAGGTGCAATATACTGAACCCCAGAAGTTTGTATCCTACAAAAAGAAAGCAGACCAATTTGTAGGAACATTTAGATATTAATGTTTGAGAATAGGATAATGTCATTCTTTTTATTTAATTGGCCAACCAAATGGAAAAAAGTCCTATTTAGCAGAAGTTGAAGAAAAAAATTACCATTGCTTGCACATAGTTTGTGACATCTGGGCAGTATTCAAACATGGAAACAGGAGCTATCCCAGCATTGTTAACCAGATGGTCCACTGTTACGATAAAAACCTATTAATCGTTTTCTCATCATATTAGCTTTCAAAAACCACTCCATGAACATCTATGAATATGAGAACTAGAGAGAAACACCAAAACCCTGCTAGTTTTTCACTCACATCGTCCATAGTATTTTACTGTCTGTTCAATGCACAATTTACAGTGTTCAGCATTGGAAACATCAGCACACAGACTGATGACATCTTGACATCCGATCATAGTGGTTGAGTGAGCTACTGATTTAAGCATGCTTTCTCTTCTTGCAACAAGAGCCAGACAAGCTCCTCTTCTAGCATATTCAATTGCCAATTGCTTCAAAACCATTAAAACAATAAACCCACATATCAAATGAACTTAGAGAACCAAAAAAGAAAAAAGAAGAAGCAAAAAAAAGAAACCAAGTTCATTTCTGGGTTAGGTGGTAATAACCTTGCCAATGCCTGAGGATGCCCCGGTGATGAGGATTACTTTTCCAGCCACATTTTCACTGAGAACGGGTTTTATGGTCCTGGAGATGAGGTTCTTGACGACTAGATATGGTGGGAAGAAGAAAATCAGCAAGATTATAGCAATAGGAGGAATTACAATGTTCATTAACAAGTTGATGACATAAGTAATTCCATTGCAGAAAAAGAGACAAATAAAGGGGATGAGAGTGAAATCCATGGCTTCTGATCTGCAGAAAGAGATTGACGAGAGAGAGAGAGAGAGAGGTAATGAAGAGTTTAATGGAGGTGATTATAAGGATGACTAAAAGGAATTAGAGTCTGCAACGTAGCACCGTTGCATGAAGAGGAAACAACACGTAGATTGCCTTTACGCAATCGTTTTAACTTTCTATAAACTCCACCATAAAGGGACAACCAGTTTTTGCGCAATCTTTCTCTCTGTCTTTATTTATCTATCTATTTATTTGTGGATGCATGGTTTTAACTTTTAAGATTTATCCACTTGTCTCGAACATTTATAAATTCCCGCTGAGTTAATTCTCCCTTCAATCCAGGAAAAACATTTTTTCTTCCTAATGCAACTGGCATATGTATGATTCAGTGTGTTTCATAGTCGAACGCTTGATAATTATCTTATCTTGTAGAATTCATATATTTTATTTTGATGTTGTACGTGGAATGTATATTCTGCATAATATTATAGATTGTTAGATTTACATTGGGTGATACGATTACAAGTTATATATTTACAAATTAATATATTTTCTTTATCCAATCATTTTTGTCGAACTTGGGTTACAGATACAGATGATTCAGAGCTTCTCAATATTTGGAATATCATTATCATGAAGTCAATTCACATATAACCAATAACTAAGTTTGGCTGGTATATCACAGCTTTCAAGTTTTCAAAACATGAAATTCCAAACAACTAAAAATTTCCATTGTATTATTTATGAATTCCCATAGTTATGTTCTTGGATACATGGTGGGAAATTTCAGCCAAAAATTCACAAATCCATGGCAATAAGAAAAAAGATTCAAACTTTCAAAGGAAAACTATTCAACCTTGAGCTGGGATTGTGAAGATGACAATGAAGATTTGGTCTTCAAGCGAGAAAACCAGAGGTTTCCAAGGTCCACAAGCTCAGGACAAAAAACCTTCAGTGGAAACAGAACTCTGATCCAAGGAGGTTCTGTCAAATACATGTCTCCTTTACAAGCACTCTTCACTATTGCCTTGGCACATCCTTCTGCTGACTCTGCCGGAACTGGTTGCAAAATATCCTTCAAAACAACCATCAAACATCCAAATCATTATTACCTACCAAAATTTTTATTCTCTCTCACTAACTTGTCCTAACAAGTGCAATAAATATTTTACCTGGGGTTGTTTATTGGTTACGGGATATATTTAATATAGTAAAGTTTGTGTTAGGACATCTAACTTTTTCAAAATCAGGTCTAAAATTTTGACTTTTGATAGAAACTAAAATCAGGATTTCAAACCTGATTTAAAAAAAAATCAAATCGTCATGAACTGTTACTTACAGTCAATATGCCATTATTTATCTACTACGGACTACAAATTAATCAACACAAAATCTTTTTTCTTTTTTTAATGATAACGGAACAAAATCTAATTCATACCGCTCGTCCCAGTTTCGTATTGATCACACCAGGAGTCACAATGGTTATGCCAATACTCGAACCTAGTTCTGCTCTCAGAGTCTCAAAGAAGCTTATCAGTGCAGCTTTGCTTGCCTGAATATATATCACAAGGGAAAATTAACTAATTACAACAAAACTATAAATTGTGCTAATTTAGAGAATTTGATGCTGTAAACCATGAGAAATATATGATTAGGGTATGCTTTTTTATTACATTATAGACGCATAATCTTGGAAGAGGGTACCATCCACATGTTGAAGCAATGACTACTATTTTCCCTTTGGTCTTTAGCAAGTGAGGAACTGCAAAGTGGGTGCCATAGACTGTACCCCAAAAATTGACATCCTACCAAAATTCATGTTAGTTTCAAAGATGAGGTTTCTACACTGATGAACAAATATTATAGCAATACACATTATATAGAAGGAAAATTAACTGAATTAATTACCATAACCGGAACGAAATCTGAAATTTGGTTAATATTCTTAAACAGGCAGTCGCTTCCTATCCCAGCATTGTTCACCAGATGATCCACTATTCGCATGGAATTTGAAACAGAGAAAAGGAAAAACCATTAGCTGTGTTGCAGTTCCAAATTCATCATTTAATTTCATTTCAAATGTATAAGAAAACAGAATACATATTCATATCTACTATACACACACACATTTACATGACCAAGAATAGCTAGCTTACATCGGCCAAAATGGTTAATTGCTTCATTTATAAATCTCTTACAGTCTTCAAGCTTTGAAATATCTGCAACAATGGAAATAGCATCTGGGGAGCCAAGAGAACAAGCTTTACTACAAACTGTTGCCAAATTTTCCCCATTGATGTCCACAAGGACCAAGAATGCTCCTTTTCTACCATACTCATAAGCAAGTTGCTGCACAAAATTAATTAATTATCAAATATATAGCTTATCAAAAATTGAACCATTAAAGAAATTAAGGAAACAGAAAAAGCTGTAGACAGACCTCTCCAATGCCGGAAGCTGCTCCGGTGATGAGGGCTACTTTTCCGGACATGTTTTCGCCGGAAATTATGAATCTTTTTATGGAAAGAAGCAGCTTGAATGCTAGATAAGGTGGAAGGATGAAAATGAGTAGAATAAATGTTAGGGGAGGAAGTAGAATGTTCATCAACTTGTGAAGCAAATCCATTGGAGAAAAGATAGATCTGGAATTTTTTTTTTTGTGTGAACTACTTAATATTGCAAACTGTTCAAATATATAATCCAATTCCAAGTCTACGTCTTTCACAAATTCAAGTAGAAGAGCAGGTATGGGTGCTCATCGATCGAAACCGACCTATATTAAAAATAACCAATATTGTTTGCGGGGCTAATGAGTTACAAAATTTTCTGTGGGACTAATTTTTATTGTAATGTTGTAATCGATCATGGATTATAAGTCGGTGTATGCCAGTGACTGTGACACAATAAAAGTCAAGGTAAAGGTTTTAGACTAATGTCAAAGAAATAATTTCCACCAGCATTGAATGAGAATTATACTATTCTTTTCTCAAACTTATTAATTATATTAATAATAATAATATTAAAAATTACATCTTAACCACTACTTTTAATAATAATAATAATTAACCACTGCTTTTCTTAAACTATGAAAGTGCACTTGCATAAATTTATAGTGTATATATATATATATACTTATTAAGTTATAAGTTAAAAAATAATTAAAAATAAATAGGTTCCAAATATATAATAACACATATGAATACAAACATATACGTAATATATGTTATATAAATAATTTAATATTTGTTATATAACCAGTATTATAAAAATTGTAATGCAATTTGGATACATGTGTATTAGTCTTACTAATTTTTTTTTAGAGTATATAGTTTTAGAATAAATTAGTTTTAATCTATTAATAATGCAAATAAAGTAATGCATTTATGATAGTTACTTTTAAAAATTATATAATAATACTAAATAAAAAAATAAATTTATATCCTATAAAACAAGAAAATTTTAATCAATTGGTTAAATTTGTAAGAGCATCTTTAATGGAACGTGGATTGCTAAAATTAATATGTTACATAAGTATATATAGACTTTGTTTTGAAAAAATGTGATAATATTTACAATGAATGTCGAAGTGACGTGGCTTTGACATTGTCAAAGTGAATATCTACTTCTGGAAGCTCTGTCAAATATTGTCAAGTTTCCAAAACAGTAAATTTAAAAAAAAAAAATTAATTTGTTCAAAAACTAATAATATTAATAAAATATATAATTAATAACCATAAATAATTTTTATGCATATTACTATTGGAGAATAATTTTTGAATTAAATGTGCATTTATGCCATATAAATTTAAACAATGTTTATTTTTATGCTACATATACAACCATACGTATTTTTCATTATAAATGTTCTAATGTTTTACAATGTAAGAATAAAATCTTATTAGATTGGTGATATATATTTGTAAATGTTTTGTAACTTTAATTTTTTTTTTCTAGTTGTGGGAGCTATTTATAATATTGTATATAATTTAATATAATATCTTAATATTTATATTCAGTATTAATAAAATAAAATTAAAAAAGTCATGGCTCTGTTGGTCCCTCGAGATCCGCCCCTGTTTATCAGAACAGATGAACGGTTGTCTCTATCTATTGCTCACCCACATAAATGCATGTCAGTTTTTTTTTTTTTTTTTTTCTTTGCATATGTTAATTTGCAGCAATCATAGCTCCTTATATGGCAATTTATGTACAAAGTTGGAATAGAATAATCTTATTCAGCCTTGAGCACAAACTTGCTAGCTAACACAATATTATAGAAAATACTTAAATTCCTTGCTAATTCTAATTGGATACCACCTGCTTAAACTAATAAATATATATAGAGAGAGATTGTGAGGTATAGGGAATTGAATGTGACATTATTATATATCTACCACCAACTATTTTTCTAGCCTTATATTCTCTGAGTCTCAATCGTTATGCCAAATTGCCAATGCATACATGATTGTCCCTCTGAACTATCATATACATGATTGTCCCACTCAAGTTTATTTCTCATACATTTATAAACAGATTACATAATTACATTCATAAACAGATTCATATAAAACACATGATGTCCAACTCCAACTTCTACAAACTTTCATATAAAACCCCCATTCACTGCCAAAGCTACAGAACCTACAGACTGACTCTTAACACAATTTTCAGCAGTACTGGAATTTTCCAACTAAACAAACAGTAGTTAAAAAGCATACAAATAAACATGGAAACCATAGAATTCTGTTTTTTTTTTAATCAGTCTTGACATCAGGAGTTTGGATGGAAGAAGGGTATAACAAATTTTTGGCTCCAGTGAAATCCAAAATCTTCTTGCTTGGTGCTTCGCTTGGTGAAGTTCCTGGACCAGTGAGGTAGAATAGTTTATAAGCCCACTCAAGCACCTCAGGGCATAAGACTTTCCATATATAGGAGACCTTGAACCATGATGGTTCTGTCAAGTATCTTTGGCCTCTGCATGCACCGTTCACAATTGCCTTTGCACATTCTCTTACTCTCCTTACTGGGATTGCACTTATTTGAACCTACTCAAGAAAATTTTAAATATATATATATATATATATATATTGTTAAATTATATAATCCAAATATGGCCCATCTCTTAAAATTTCGATTTTATGAAAACAATGATGCTAAATTGAAGTTTAACGTGGTATCAAAAATGCAGGTCCTGAGTTCAAAACCTGACAGTGCTAGAATTCAAAATTAGCACACCTCTCACAAGTTTCTTCTTATAAGAAAGTGGTGCTGAATTGAGATATAATAAATCACTTTTTTATAAGAATATATGGAGCTAGTAGAACCAAAAATTCAGACAAAGAAGAGGCAAAAGTTCTTACATCCCTCATATCTTGATCCACTGATATTTTTCCATCTCCCTCTAAAAATTTGCCTTGAGTTAATTCAGACTCTATGAATCCGGGAGTCGCAATTGTTATCTTGATGTCCGATCCAAATTCAACCCTCAATGTATCAAAGAACATCAACATAGCTGCCTTGCTTGCCTAAGGTGAGCAATGAAAGTATAAGTAAGAAAACATGGTTCTAATACTAATCAAAACAAGCAAATGATGAGGATGATTTACTGGTTAAACAGGTCACGCACATTGTAGACGCTCATTCTTGGTGTAGGCAACCATGAAGCAGAGGAAGAGAGCACTACAATCTTTCCTCTACTGTTTTTAAGATGTGGGATTGCAAAGCGAGTTGTATAAACTGAACCCCAGAAGTTTGTATCCTGCAATTAAACACAAATTGAACACTGTTTATCACAAAACACCAATATTTACATGAAAGACATGCTTATAATTTGAGTTTTGCAGTCAACTGCATTCAGGTTGCTTGACAACTTGAAACTTGCACATATTGACTTTGTTCTAAAAATGAATGAAAAAGTACAAACCAACAAAAAAAAGAAAAAAAAAAAAAGTGACAAATAAAGTATAATAAAGAAGGCCTTGGCAATTACCATAACAGGTCTAAGATTTGTAATGTCATTTACTTCTTCAAGCATGCAAACCGAACTAATCCCAGCATTATTCACAAGATGGTCCACTGCATCATCATCAAAATGCTATTATAAAACATGGATTTGCAGAGACATATATAAAATGGAACACATTATAAGCTTTAATTATATATATATATATATATATATATATATATATATATGGAGCACTCACAGGTTCCAAAGTGATCCAGAGTTTGATCAACAATTCTCTTACAATCTTCAACCTTAGAAACATCTGCACGAATCATCAGAACATCAGGAGAACCAATCTGCTCTGCTCGTTCCACAACTTCCCTTAAAGGATTTTCCCTCCTAGAAACCAGAGCTAAACGAGCTCCTCTTTTAGCATACTCATATGCCAAATGCTGCCAAAAAAAAAAAAAAATATTAATTTTTTCCCAAAAAAAACATATAAATGAAGAAATGGGTTCTGATTTATTTACCTCCCCAATACCAGAAGAAGCCCCAGTGATGAGAACGACCTTTCCAGAAACATTCTCACTGAAAATGTAGCTAAAAATGGAAAGGAAGAAATTGAAAAACAGAAAAGGTGGCAAGAAAAACAAGAGGGAAAAGAAGGTGAAAGGTGGAGCTGCTATGTTCAAGAACATGTGAATAAGATCCACCATGGTTGGAGCTTATAATTAATGGGGATATACAAGGGTTTTTTTTTTTTTTTCCTATCAAACAGAGGAAAAGAACAGAGAGAGAGAGAGAGATAGTAGAGTTGGTAAGCCATATGGTTGTTTATAAGCGATGGTAAAGTTGAAGAAAGCCTTCAAGGAGGAGAAGAAGACGCCTGGTGGCGGTATTGCATGCCAATCAAACGACACGTATAATGTCATCGAAATTATTTTGTTTTTTTGCCTGCAAATTTGCTGGATAAATATGGTCACCAAGATTCAAACCAAACAATTTTCCCACTAAAAACAAACGACAGAGAATGCCAAAAGCGATTCACTGAGCCAGAAAATCCTCGCAGAAACCAGCTTTTGCTCTGTTTTAAAGTTTGCGTTTTTTGTTTTATTTTTGTCGTTTTCGCCGCTTTGAAACGGTGGATTTTGTGTTCTTTTCAGAGCCCTCCTCAGTCACGTAAATTAATTAATTATTATTACTTTTTTATTGAACTTTTGATCTGCAGTGTACTTTGCGGATTGTGTTTTCTGTTATGGGTAACAAAATGGGCCTATTTTGACGGTAAGCCCATAAGAAAAACAAGTACATTGTTGGGCTACCAAATGTTAAGCCCAATAGTGCTTCACGAGCATTCCTTTTTTACTTTTTTTACTGAATACAAACCTTCCTTTTAAAGAAATAACAAGCATAATTTTTTTTGGGAACTTAATAATTATTAATAATAAAAATAAATTTGGAATAATTGTTTAATAGTAATTAATTTTTATTATTATAATTGGAAGAAATTTGTTATACGATGTAAGCATGTATAAATGTATTTATGAATTTAGCCATTTAAGTCGAATATAATAATGAATTATTTTAACCTGTTAAAAAGAAAAAAAACAGTCCAATATGATGGTAGTGAGATAGTAAAAGAGCTTCCACTAACTTAATAGTCAAGAAAAGGACGAACCCAAAACCAGCCTCTGAAATTCCTCGACAATGTCTAGAAGATGGAAGCATTAGCATTATGAGAGATTGTAAAAGCTGGTTTCTACCTTAAAATGAAAACTAGAATGATCTTATGTGTGAATATTAAGAAGTTCATACTAAATTTTTATTTCCACATAAATGAATGGATGTGCATATATTTGATTTTAAAGGCTTAAACTATAAATAATACACACACACACACACATTAAAAAGTCCAATATCATAATCATTAATGGCATAATTTTCTACAGGACAGCCAGTAGTAGACAATTAACCAAAAAAGAAAGGCTTCAGCCTACATGGGTTTTGCTAAACCTACAACTAATCGTCTACTCAAGGTTCTTTCTTCCATTGTACATGGGAAAAATTACCATCTGGCCCCTGGATATTTGAAGGATTTTGTTTTTGTCACTTCACCATCACTAACTAATTGTCTAGCTTCAAACATTATCTGTTTGTTCACCCTAGCAATATAATCATCAGCTCTTTTTTTCAATTCCTCAGTTGGTAAACTTATCCCATCATCACCATCATCTTCATCTAAATCTTCCATTCTTTTCCCTTTTGATTCTTCTTCCTTTTTCATTGTTATATCCTCCTTTTCTTGATCAACATACTTCTCCAAAATTCTCTCTTTCTTTACTTCAATGGCCAAAGATTTCTGAACCTTCCTGCTCCTGCTTGTATATTCATCATAATAATCTTCACTAGCTGGAGAAGAATTTGAGTAGGAAAAGATTTTGGACTCCCCTACAAGGGCAACAACTATAAGGTTGCCTACTATGAACACAAATTTGGAGCTGTAGAAGAGTGAAAATATATTTGGGGAATTGGCAGATAGAAAAACCTTCATGGAATAAAACAGAGAAGGAAACCATAATGGGCTTGAGCATAATAGACTACAAGTAAAGGCTGATAGAGAATATAGGAAGAGATTGTTTGGTTTTTGATGGTTTTTGTACTTGTTGAGAGCTTGACTCTTCTCTAGCCTGATTTGATCCATTTGTGAAATTATGGTACAGAGAGGATTAGAACTTGGATTTAGAGTAAAGAAGAAAGAAGAGGACTAAATTAGGCAATCTCTGGGAATGTGTTCAAAGGCAAAAAAACCATGAGGAAAATTTTTCATCTGCCTGAACATACAGCTTTCCAATATATAGTGGGGGAAAATTGGGTTTGGTTAGGTAATTTAAAATTAATCACATGCTACTTTATAATTATTTGAATAATGGATGGTGACTTTTGTAAAAGCTGTGGGGAGATTGCTTAGTGTGTTTTTTAAGTACTTTAGTGGTTTTAGTCTATCTCTTTAACTATCCATTACTTTTTATTTTATTTTATTTTTCTCTTTTTGACAATAACTATAATCTTGTAAACTATTAGCTAGGTAACCACTTACAGTAGGTATTTCCTTTCCATTCACATTGAAAATTAAGGGAAAAATAAAAAAAATCAAACCAATGATTTCTTTTTTAACTAGAACCAAAGAGACTTAATTGATGTTCCTCCATGAACACTAATCATATAATTAGTCTAATTTAAGGCTGGTGTTTTGATAATCTTGAGTTTTTCGATTATTAATGACCTGATTGGTGTGCATATTGAAGTACACTTATGCAAACTTCTCAGTCTTTTTAGGGCTCGTTTGAGATGTAGGTCAAAGAAGGATTGAATTTGACTATTTTAAGGATCCCAAATCAATCCTTGAAGTATAAGGTGGTATAATACAAGTAATTGTTGAGAACCAATCAAAGGATTTAGAGTGAGAATGCATCTTTAATTAGTTTTAGTAGATGAACAGGTAAAACTGCAATTAGACTTCTAAGATGTGCTTCACTTATGTTACTGATATGAATCATAAAGGTTGAACATTGTAGTAGAATATTCTCTTGTTTCATTTCTAAGTAAAGCAGAAGTCCACTTTAACTCTTTTTTTTTTTCTTTCTCCTTTTTGGGGTGTTTGATTAAAGCAATTAGCTTTTTCCTCATATTTCTATTAGGTCTGATGTGGAGTGAGGCACAAAAGGGAAACTATACCAGAGGGACAGTGGCATATAGTTATAAATATATATATATATATATTTAGCAAAATAAAATAAAAAATCTATATATATATATATAATATATTTGTTACAGTGAGCTTCTGTCCACCATCATAATATGAGTGCCTCATATCAAATAACATGTTGCACAACATTCATATCATAATGGAGGAAAGCACCTATTTTAGCAAAATTTATATTTTATATATAGATATATTTATGTTACCTCCACTAGACTTAATTTTGTATTTACAAACTAAAAACAGTTTGTCAACAAACTTTATGTCATTTTCTGAAATCTAATTGTTTATGCAGAGTGAGGGATTGTATACAATATTAGTGATGCAAATCAATTTTGCAAAATTGAATACTTATCTGCAGCAAAGTGCTCCACCACAATAACTACAGGTAATTGATGCTTACACAATATATTTATAGTAAAAAATTATACCAAATAGCAAAACAATTATATATAAATGGATATTATTTATGAATTTAGGGATTTGAAATAACTTTATTAGGTAGTGGAAGAGCCAATGGGCTTTGTAAATGTGTGGAGGTGGGAGCTTTTTTTTTTTTTTTCTGATGTGGGATCTGGTTAGGAAATTAACTAACGAAACAAGATTTGACAGCCTTGGGCCCTCTCTTATTGTTAAAACTCTGTTTAACACTTGGAAAGTGCTGAGGAAAAGGACAAAG
Organism: Ochetophila trinervis; assembly: GCA_003254975.1. Classification (NCBI taxonomy): domain Eukaryota; kingdom Viridiplantae; phylum Streptophyta; class Magnoliopsida; order Rosales; family Rhamnaceae; genus Ochetophila; species Ochetophila trinervis. The sequence continues at coordinate 244,181 of QANX01006288.1, read as the reverse complement.
AAAAAGAAAAAAAAAAGTTGAGGATTTTAAAATTCTGGTTGTGAAATAACTTAGGAAAAAAAACTAAAGAGGAAAACCAAAGGGAAAAATTAACATAAAAAGGACTTTTTATTTTCCTCCCAAGTTGGGAGGCAAACTGAAATTCTATTTTCCTCTTTGTTTTTCTGGGTGAATTTTGTATAAACCAAACATAGGAAAAAAAAAAAATTTACCTTTTTTCTTTTTTTTCCTTTTTCATTTTCCTATCAATTTTTTGTTTTTTTACCAAAGCTTTTTCTAGATCCAAACAAAGCCTAAAAGCAAAAGAAAAAATAATAAACCTGTCTTTTAACTGTATCCTTTCCTAGACGCTCTAGTCGATTTCGGCTAAAGATTGAAAGAATTATTTTGCTTTTTGTGCTAAAAAGTAAAAAAGATAAATTAGTTTGATAAATTTGTTTATTAGATTTTAAAATTTTAAATGTAATAGATTAAGTTTTTAATTTATATTTTATGTCATATTAGACTTTTAAATTTTAAATGTAATATATTAAGTCTGTAATTTATATTTTTTTGCCAATTTTTTAAAATATAAATAAAAAATCTTAATTTTTTTTTATTTATAACTTTTTAAAAAAAAGATATCATGAATTTTTTTATCTTATATATTTTTTATCATAATATTTTTTTATCCTAAATTGCTACAAAATCATTATAAAGATTTATTTCATCCTATATTTTTTCATCATAATTTTTTTTTTTATTTTAGGATGAATAAATTTTTTTGGAAGAATAAAAAATATTTTTTTTAAAATATTTTAGAAAATTGGTAAAAAAAAGAGTTTTAGAGTTATTATACTGCATTTAACAAATTCTGTTAAATTTAATTTAATTGGACTAAATTATAATTTTTTACAAAGTAAAAAATATTAAATGTTTAAATTCATTATAGTGGTTTTAATTTAAAAATAAATAAAAAATTATAGAAGATTTTAAAGTACATTAATTGTTTATTGTGACATAAAATATAAATTTAAAGATTAATGTGATACACTTGAAATTTAAAGGTCTAATGTGACATAAAATGTAAATTGAAGGCTTAATGTGATACACTTGAATCTTGAAGGTTTAATGTGGCATAAAATATAAATTTGAAGCTTAATGTGATACATTTGAAACTTGAAAGTTTAATATGTAAGTTTATTAAACAACATGATACTAAAGTGTATTTATCCCAAGTAAAAATTTATGGTTCCCCTCCAAAGAGATCTTTCACAATTATGTATACTTCATTTGCATGTCATTTCTGTGTCTTTGAATTCTTATAATTTAAGACATATTGTTTTCAATTTAGATTTTCTTTAGAAATTAAACATCCAATAAATTGGATTATATATATATGTATGTATAAATTTTATAATAGGGATAACCTAAATTTTTTAAGTTGATGATGCATATAAAACCAACTTATAAAATCATCATCTATAATAGATTATTAACGACAATTTTATCTAAAACTGTCCTCTATGTTGTGGATTTTTAAATTAAAATTTTAAACATAAAATAAACTTATAATACATATAAACCAAGATTTGGTTGTTTATATTAATATAGAAGAAGCTTCACAGAAGTTACCCAAAAGAGAATTTTCATAAAGAAAGAGTTTTAACGAGATGCATGCAGAGCTTTAGGTGGTACTTGCTATATATTTTAACCAGAAAAACTGTATTTTTGTTATAGCTAATTGGCTAAATGTATAGAGTACTCATCCCTATGCGGTGCATGTACGTACATATGTACCAACAGTACAATTCACAAAAAAAGTATTATTAATCCCACAAAGTTCAAGCTTTGTACAACACCCAGAAAAGAAAATCATGGAAAAATGCATGGGAAGAACAGTCTGAAAAGCCATTATTGCTGATATAAAAACTCTAGCCATTGAGTATGAGATGCCGATTACTCAATTGCTTTGGCAATTTTTTTTTTGGGGAGTAAAATAATGTATGAAATGCACTTTTAGCACATGGGCATGAAATGAATGAACCAAAAATTGAGAACTCACACATATAATGTCAATTTATTGGATAATAAATTTTTTTATTGAGTATAAAACTACTCATAATAATTTTATAAAATTTGATTACTCAAAAAAAAATATTAGGTTTAGTAATAAAAATATATGGCTAATAGATTCCAACATGACTACGAAATAATATCTTTCAGAAATTATATATACAATACATGATGTGTTTCATATGTCAAAAGGGGAATTATCTGAAATCATCAAATCAATTATAATAATGCATGAAAGTCCCATCTAGCCTTTTTCTATTTGTATTACCAAGGCCTGAGACCCGCTACAAATTATATCATTCAAAGGTGGTTCTATAAAAACAACAAAATTGATTGTAATTTACCAAAAAAAAAAAACAAAATTGATTGTAAAACACCCCACTAGAAACGTTAAATCAGCAAACATTTAAAAATAAATAAATTTGTTTTTTCCTTTTTCTTTTGTTACGACAACTTGGCTTGCAGTTTATTTATTTATTGGGGGAGTTTAACAGAGGAAAATAGATCCATCAACCACCACTACTAGCTGCTTGTATCTTAGAAAAAATACAGAAATGATGTGTATACAGAAAATAAACACAAAACCAAGAAACAAAAAACCATCACCAAAGGGCAGGACTTATAGAATGGGCCTTAACATTCAAAAAACCCGATATCAATGGACTAGTCCAACATATGGAGGCAGCATTGTGGGCTTTGAGGCCTGGAAATATAATCTGGACCTTGCCCAAATCAGAAACGGGCTAAAATAATTGGCCCTAATATTTTCTCTTCTTTCAATTTTTAATTTTTTTAATAAAAAACAATAGACCTTTTGTGTGGGATCTATATTACGTTTTGTGCACTGTTATTAATTCAAGGTTTGAGTTCGGTTTTTGCTTTGCAATAATTTATTCTTGCTCATTTACCGAAAAAAGATAATTAATTCCTGATAATTCATTCCTTCTCATAAAAAATAGAAAATCCTCAAAAAGCACTTTGAAATACAAGTAGGAAACTTGTAATCTCCATCATTACCATTTTTTATGATCACTTTGAAAAATAGGACAAGTGACAACAAAGTTTGACCAAACCAACTAAAAATTAGGTGGTAGGTCCGTATGTGGGCCCAAAAGATGTAAGAAAAGCATCACCAAATTCATATGATTTCAACACAGTAATCTTTGCCTTAGATATTTTTCTGATCAAACATCACATCGATTCAAGTGAAGGGTCACAAAAGCCTTACAAGTAGTAACTTGTACATGAAAATACAAAAGACCAAGCAAAGAATTTTTGACAAAAGTCCAAAAGAGAGAAAAAAGAAAAAGTTAAATCCAAGAGACTTCAAGTCCAAGATCCTGACTTAAGCCAGTTCACATTTCATGCTCATCCTGTTCATGCAAAGTATTCACATTAATCAGTCAAATGAATGTAACAGTGAAATAAAGTGTTTGGCAAGTGGGAAAAAAATGTTGGGGTATGGTTTAATTTTAACTCACTTTCTTGGTGTTGACAAACTGCACAAACTTGTTCTTTCCTTTGCCAGTGGGGGATGATTTGTGCTGCTGCTGATCTCTCAAAATTCCATACTTTCTTATTTGCGCTCTAACAAATCTATCATATAGAAAAGCTGCTCCTTTGAATTGTGGTAGAACCAACCATATCCCAAATATCAGCTTCGCAGAGTACCAAATTGGAAACCTACAATTCAATAAAATTTACCATATAAGATTTTAAAACTCAACAATTTAAAGAAAAAGACCACAAGTTTCTTTCTATTACCAACTACTCTTTTTCCTTTTTTTTTCTTTTTAAGGATAAAGGGTTGTTATTATTATAATAATTATTATTATTTTCCATAAAAATCTTTCAGAAAAATAAAATAAACAATCCGAATATTTCTTACCACTCAAGAATGGGTTGGAGAACCATTTCCATGAGAGTGAGGAAGGAGTATAAAATCCAATAAGCAAGCCACTGTTCATCATCTAGTTTTGATGTGCTCTCTATAGCCACAACCGATGCATATCTATAAAAACAAAACATAAATTAATTAATTAATGAAAAACCATAACAAAAACAACAATCAGAATCAAAACCCTTTTATATTAAAAATTCAACAAACTATAAACCACATGATAAACAGAGAGTTTTGAAACAGAGTCGCTTACAATGGGTAAAGCAACATGGTCACAGGCCTGCAGAAAAAAAATAAAAAAAAATTCAGAAAATTCTGTTCTCAGAGAGGATAAAAAGAAAACATAAAAATTGATCATGAAGTATTACTGAGAGGAGATTTTGAATATACCCAGCAAGGGAATGAAGTTGGGTGAGCAAAATCCACAATTTTCCCATTGTCTTTTTTTTATTCACTCTTTTGTGTGTTTCAGATACAAACCAACAAAGAAACAAAAAACTGAAGCAAAATACAGAAAGAGAGAGATTGGCCAAAGCATAAACTGAAACAGTGAGCAAAAGGTTAAGAAGACTTTGAAAGGTACGTTACAGGAGAAAAGAGTGAATTTATACAAGACATGAAAGAAGCCACGTGGCAGTAGAGGAGTTAGAATCGGATTCTGCCTTAAACGTGTCGACCTAGATTTAGCACCGGCCAAAACCTGTCAAAACTGAGCCTGCTAATTTTCTTCAACTTTGGTTAATTAATTTCATTAAATGTGGGGATTGTGCAGTTGTGCTTTGTCCCATGCACAAGCCCCGTGTCCATGGGTTTTTATCTAAGAAGGTCGGTGTCACGTGGCATTAGGTGGAAGGTCCAAATGAACTAGGACCTTCTGGTTTTTTTTTTTTTTTTTTTTCATGTTTATCTTATTGTTTATTGACAATTGATTTTGATAATAATTTATTTATTTTAAAGCAAGAACAAGTTGCTTGAGCATGGAAAATAGTGTTTATGTGTCACATCAAAAGACGACCGTAGACAGAATACTTTCACATTAACCCAAGCTGGAAATAAGTAAAATATTTATCGGGAAAAGATTTGTTTTCTTTTGGTAAATTGGGAAAAGATTTGTTTGTTAATAGATAATGCTATCCAATATATGGAGAGATACGACGTCGTATTTATGAAAGTTGAAGTATTTAAACAATGAAGCTTGGTGAATTTTTATATTTGTAAATATGGAAGTTAAAATTAATATTATGATAGTTTTATTTAGATTCAAATATTTTTTTTTTAAATAATACAGATTTTCATAATAAATTTTTATTAAATTAAAAAAATATCTAAATAATTTTTTAAACCCGCATGTGTTCATTTTATTTTTATATAAAAAAAAAAGCACTGCTAGTAGAAAACTTATTTTTTCTTTGCAAGATGTTCGATCATTTGACATCTCTGATGCAGTCTGATGTGATATTTTTCAATTATTTTCAAGGATAAACTCTCTCTTTTTTTTTTTTTTTTGAATTGGTCTAGTCTATCCAGCAATAAAATTATTTTTCTTCTTTTATTTAGTATTTCACGCGCTTTAAAAAGCTAGTGTTTAGTAATCCAAAAAAACTATTGTTGGTTCACGACATGGATTTCTGTTAGGTGAAAAGAAAATGGTGTCCAAAAGTGAGAAAATCAAACAAAATAGTGATTAAAAAGTGAGAAAATCAATATCCAAAATATCATTTTCACCAAAATAGTTAAAAATATAGAAAGAATGTGTTTGTTGTAGTAGAAACAGAAAAAATTGAAGAGAAATGAATTTGGTATAATAGGAAGGTGAGAATTCTTTACTGAAAGAAAATGGAAAATGTCTGTTTTCAGAGTAAGCCCATTGATCAATGAAGCCCAATAAGGACATTGTGGCCTCTATTCCATTTTGGTACTGAAGGGTTCAGTTTTGGACGCACCTACCGACATATATTTTTTATTTTTTTTATTTTTTTCAAAAAAGGGAGTTACATTAACAAAAAAAAAAAGTAGCAAACCAACGAAAAAAGAAAAAGAAAACTAAGACTGCCAGAATCAAGAAGTAGCACCATGGCTAGAGTGTCCGTAAGAAAGTGATTAAAGCCCCCATTTAGCCATTTATAAATTTCAAGTTCAACCAAATTACACCCCACATGTATCAAACCACTAAAACATCAAGATCAAGGCCATTTTCTTTTTCTATTAGTATTTCCTTCCTTCTTTGGTTGGGTATTTTGGTAATTTAATAAGGATTGAAAGTGTATAGACTTCAATTAGATAAGTAGAACCATTAAGATTTTGTTCACATTTAGTCGAACTGGAATCAATAAGTTTATTTTTAGTGATTTTACTATTCAAGACTATGAATACAAAACTTTTATGTTGTAATTGCTTGGTCTCCAGGTACAATAATGTAGCATCTCTAATATAATATAGATTGTTAAAATTAATATATCATATAAATAAATATAGATATTGTTTTGTAAAAATGCTTTTTAATGGTAACGATTATGATGAATATTGAACTAATGTGGCTTTAACATTGTCAAGTGAGTATCTATTTCTATAAAATCTGTTAGACATTATCAAAATTTAAAAAAAAAATCTAATTTACTTAAAAATTAAAAATATTTAAATAAAATATATAATTAATTAATAACTATAAATAATATTTATGTACATTATTATTGAAAAATAATTTTTGAATTTAATATATATTTATACCACATAAATTTAAACGTTATCTATTTATATGCCATATAAATTTAAATAATATTTATTTATGTGCCATATATACAATAATTTATATTCTTCGTTAGGGATGCTTTCAGCTTGTAAATATAATCGTAAAGAAAATAAATCCACTCCGAGATAATATGATGATTTTGAGCTAAAAAAGGATGGAAATTTTCACTACTGCCTTTATTTTAATAACAAGTGGATGATTCTTCCACTTCAGAATTCACCAAATATATCCAATCACTTAATTTTTTAGTAAAAAAGAATAAGAACATTTTCGTTTATAAGCATTGCCTTCAATTAAGATTAAAAATTATATATCTGAAACTTATTTTTTTTAAACAAAAAAAAAAAAATAGTCAAGATAACAATAACTATTGGTGATAATCCAAAATCCTAGTTCGATTAGCTAAAACAATGATTATTGAGTTTTAAGTTTTTAACTCACTTTCACAAACTTGTTGTTAACCATTTGGGGAGGCCCTCCTCCTTTGCTTCAAAGCTGCATACTTTTTCATTTGCACTCTAACAAATCTATCATATAGAAAAGATGCTTGAATGTGGCAGAACCAGCCACGCCACAAATATCAGCTTCACACTATACCATATTGGAATCCTATAATTCCATATATATTCCACCCAATTAAACTAAATTCAGTTTAGACAAAGTTTTTTTTTTTGTTTTTTTTTTTTTTCAATTTGTTCTTCCAAAAAAGAAAATCAATCTTAATATTTCTTACCAGTCAAGTATTGGTTGAAGGTACATTTCAATGAGTGTAATAAAAGAGTATATAACCCAATAAGCAAGTAACTGCTCGTCATCTAATTTTGATGTGCCCAGTATAGCCACAACCGATGCATATCTATAATAATTAACGATTACAAAATCATACTCAAAAACCCTTCTGTTTAAAAGTTAAAACAAACTATGGAATTAAGCCAGGGAAAGAGAAATATTGAAACTGTGTTGCTTACGAAGGGTAAAGCAAAATCGTTACAGGCCTGAAATCAAAAAACAAAACAAAAATCAGATAATATATATATATATATTTTTTTTTTAGAAAACAAAAAACATCAATTTGGTAGAAATTAATATAAATGAAGTTGTTAGAGGAAATTAAGTTTTAATTTACCCAGCAAGTGAATGAAGTTGGGTGAGCAAAATCCACAATTTTCTCATTGTCCTTTCTTTAAACTTTTGTGGGTTTTCTTAGAGGAAAAAAATACAACACAGAAACTAAAAACAGGACCAAAACACAGAGAATTGAACGAAGCAAAATTGAGCTGGTGAGAAGAGTGACAGTTGTGTGCTACTTTAAAATACTTTGAAAGGCAATTGATACAAAAGAGAAAATAAGGCACGTGGCAAAAGATGGGAGCGAGCTAATTGGTTTCTTCCTTAAAAACTAGATTAGGGCATGCCATTTCTTTGAATTTTGCTTTATTAATTTCCATTAAATGTGGGGATTGTGCATTTGTTCTTCAATTTGCCCCACGCACAACTTACATGTTCATGTTGTTGATTTTTTTTTTTTTTTTTTATAAATGTAAGAAGGTCTGGGACACGTGTCATGGAGCACTAGAAGGTCCAAATGCATTAGGAGCTTGTGGTTTTCATTTTCACAATAAATGGATAATCAAAAGATAACATTACTTTCTGGTTTATATAGATAATGTTTATTGAAAAATTGATTTTGATAACAATATATATTTTGTTAAGATTGATAACGATGTTTTTTAAAGCAAGAACAAGTTGCTTGTGCTCGGAAAATTGTGTATACGTGACTCGCAAAAAAGTCACTCTGTCAGTTCTAATAGAGAGTAAAATAACAGAGGCATTACATGAAAAGGGGCTTTAAAGATGTTTTGTTTCATAATGACATCATTTGTCATTTTGCTATTTTTTGTCATATCTATATAAATATTGTCTTTTTTTGAAATCAAGTTTTTAAATATTCAACTTTGATTCAATGTAAAAATTTGATCCAAATATAAAAATTTAAAAGTTATAATTACTATCTAATTTAATAAAAAAAAAATTAAATCGTCTTAATCTGAATCTTACTTATATATATTACGTGTATTCACCAAAAAAAAAAAATATATATATATATATATTACGTGTTTTTTAAAGTAATTTTTTGGACAAAAATTGACAATATTATACGTTAATTCTTAGCAAAATTTGGGCAAAACAGTTTTATTAGTAAGAAAGTTATAGGTTAACATCATTTACCATCTATAAGTTTTGGTTTAAATACAATTTAATTTTAAAAATTTTAAAAATATCATCAACCTCTCATTTAAAAATTATCATCTTTCATATCTCTAAATTTTTATAATTCACTCCCTTTTAAAAGTGCTAATTGAATTTTCAAAAAAAAAATTAAAATGAACTTAGTGTAAACTTTAGAAGATTCCTATGAAATATAAACAAAGTTCTAGATTTTCATTTTATTTATAGTACTAAAATCAAAGAGGTGAGTAACGAAAACCGACTACAAAATTGAGCACTATTACCAAAAAGAAATCTACAAATTTTAACACACCAATCTCCATCTTTTCATTTTCAAAAAAATAAAATAAAATAATAATATTTTCATTTTGAATGAGAGAAAGAAAACCCACTTTACACGGCAGACCAAGCCTAGTAAATTAGAGATGTGTAAAAAAATTGATTAATCGATAAAACCGGTCAATCCAATCTAACTAGTTTGAATAGATTATTTTAGTGTAATTGGATTTGATCGGTTTTGAATTTTAAATTCGATAATCGGTTCTGTTTGGTTTTTGACATTAAAAACCGATAAAACCGAACCGATTATTTCTTTTTTCTTTTTTTTCTTTTTCAGGCAGCCCAGCAGGTATAAGGTAATCAGTTATTAGTCGTGTCATTTTTTTTAATCATTTGTGTTAAGTTTTGAAAAAAAAATAATAATTTTTTAAACGAAGCTTAAGCCCAACAAATTTTTGGTATAAAAAATAGCTCAAATGCAAATATTCAATGTAAAAATACTCAAAAATTAAATTTTAAAAAATCAAAAAAATAAAATAAAAATTAAAGCTAAACCGATTAACCAAATCGATCTAATCTGGATTGGATTGAATTTGATATATAAATTAAATCGGATTAAAAAAATACAACTAATTACTAATTTAATCATATTAGTTATTTCTAAAATAAATCATTTTCAAACCGATAAACATTTCTATATCAAATGGTTGATCCAGGCTTTTAGTTACCTCAGTGGAGCCCAATAAAATGTTTGGGCCCTATTCCATTTGGGCTTAAAACCCTCTATTTACAGTCCAATTGAACTTTATGCACACTGCATATTTCAAATTGCCTGAGACATCCAGACCCCTTTTCTTTCCCTATTATTCCTTTATTTTTCCCAAGCTGGGTATTTTGATAATTTGATAAGGATGGAAAATTGGATATGTAAATAGAATCACTCTAATGTAATTATGAGCCCACAATAAAATAAAAACAAAAACCCTAATTACCTTTAGCAAAGTAGCCAGAAAGAAATTAAAAATCACCTCCCTAGTTACAATAACTTTGAACGAGAAAATTTCTACTTCTGATTAATATATGAATTTTGTTATTTCTAATGATGATTATTGATAATGACTATAAATAGTAACAAGTATTGTTTTTTTACTTAATAATACTTGAATGCCTTTTCACCTAGAACTCAACAAACATATTCATCCATAAATGCTTAATTTCTCTGTAAATGCCTTCATTAATTAGCACTGAAAAATATTTTCCTTGTATGCAATTGCCAATCATTAATATTTACATTAAGGTGAAAGAAAGAAAGAAGAAGAAAAAAGACTTTCATTTATTAGACTTTATTTATTTATTTATCTTTTAAACTCAAGTTAACCATATTTTAAGGTAGTAAGATATTGATGTATGCAGTGCATACTTTCTATTAAACTATATTGAAGGGTCAGAAAAGCCTTACTAGTAAGTATCTATCTATGTACATTATAAATTCACAAAAAAGACCAGGCAAACATCATCTTCAAAAAATTCCAAAAGGGAAGAGCAAGACTTGAAGTCCATCAGTCCAGTTCCATTTCCATTTCCAATTCCAGTTCCAATTGTTTAATAAGCCTCTCATGTTCTTCCTGTTCGTGCATAAAATATGAGAGTCAAATTAATGAAAGTAATAGTAAAAATGGTGAGGTGGTTTTGAGGTTTTAACTCACTTTCTTCATTTCAAACTCCACATGAATGTGGGGTGCTTTATATGTCAAATGCTTTTTGATTCTCTGTTTCAGGAATCTCTCATATAGAAAATTTGCCCCATTGAATGTTGGCAGAACTAGCCATGTCATGAATATCACCTTCACAGGATACCAAATTGGAAATCCTACAATGTCATAAATAATCCACCCAATAAATAATTCAAATTAAACAAATGTATATGGTACTGTATTACTCACATTGGTCCCTGAATGTAATAACAAAAACCAAAAAATGAATTTAATTATAAAACACTAATCGAAATCTTAAAAAAAATACAAAATAAAATAAAATAATATAAAATACAATATAAATGTTTCTTACCACTTAAGAATGGGCTGGAGGACCATTTCCATGAAATTAATGTAAGAATATATAATCCAATATGTAATCCACTGCTTGCTTATCTAGTTTTGAATTGCTCTCCATGGCCACAAATATTGATTTATATCTATACGCAAAACTAACAATGAGAGCCAAACCCTTTAATTATAAAACTTAAACAAACTATAATATTAAACCACATAAAGAGAGATTTGTAAAACGGAGTTGCTCACAATGGGTAAAGGAACATGATCACAGGCCTACACGCAAAAGAAAAAGAAAAAAGAAGAAGAAGAATGAGAACAATTATTTGGGGAAAAACAGCATAAAATGATTTTTTTCTTGGGAACTTTATTTGAATTGTAGTAAAAGAGATTTTAATTACCCAGCAATTGAACAAACTATGTTGAGCAAAGTCCATAATCCCAAAAGAACAATAAAAAGAAACAAGCAATATAAATGGAAATCATAATTTGACAATAATAAATGAAAATTATAAAGAAACAAAAACTTTTTCTTCAGAAATTCCATTATCCCTTAGCTTTTGTATGTTCAGAGAGAGAAAAAAATAAATAAACAAAGTAAAATCTGAAGCAAATGAAATTGAGTCTCTGAGTACTATAAGACTTTTTCTTGCAATGTACGCCAGCACTCTATTGGAAGAGCTAAAGTTTATAGTAGAGGAAAGAGCCACGTGGTAACATGGGGAGCAACATTCTGATTCTGCAAAACGTGTAGAGCTAGGCTTTGAATTTCTTCAATTTTTGGTTAATTTGTGTACCTTCAAAAAGTCTTGCAAAACTTCTCACCGTCTCAATCTCTTTCTATTTTGCTTCAATTTTTACTAATTTTGTTTGTTTGTCTTTTTTCTCTCTCTGAACCAACAAAAGCTAAGGGACAAATGGAATTTCTGAAGAAAAAGTCTCTGTTTTTTCATTTATTATTATCAAATTATGATTTTCATTTATTTCTTTGTTTCTTTTCTTTTTTTAATTCTTCTTTTACGATTGTGGACTTTGCTCAACATGGTTTGTTCAATTTCTGGATGATTAAAACTCTTTTACCATAGTTATAGTTCATCCAAATAAATCCATTTTTTTGGTGTTTTCTCCGAAAATAATTGCTCTCGTTCTTCAATTTTTGTTTTTTGCTGCAGGCCTGTGTTGATGTTCCTTTACCCCTTTTAGCAATCTCTATTACAAATCTCTCTTCGAGGTTAATAGCTTGATATTATAGTTTGTTTAACTTCTATGATTAAAGGGTTTTACTCTCCTTGTTGGTTTTATGCATACATGTGCATCGATCGTAGCCATGGAGAGCAAATCAAAGTTGGATTACCAGCAGTTTTTGAGAAATTTTAGCCAGATCTGGTGGAATCTAGAACCTTTAGAAAGGTATTTTTAATTAGTAGATTTCACCACCAGTTCAAATCTACTAATACGAGCTGTTCATTGCACTTTTTTTTAATGAATGATTGCACTTTTTCTTGAATCTGTATCGTTTGGAATTATATATAATGCAAGAATATATAATTACAAAAGAGAGATGCAAAATCACTAATTAATTAATAAATACAACTAGAGAAAACACATTTCTATGAACATTTTATGAGATGGAAATATATTCATAATTAAAAAGTAACTACGAATATAAATTTATAAAAAAAAATCATTATACGAATTGAAGCTGCATCAAACAAATAATAAGCTCATAGCATCCTCGAATCAAATATTGGAGTGCTTTAACAAATGTGGAATTTTGTATAAATTAACTAGACCGTAAAACTAAACCATAATTTTCGGGATAACCTACACAAGTATAACTTTTTTATCTAGTGAAATTACTAACTTTATTGTTAAATATATAACATTATATATATGTTATTTTATTGAACACAGAATAAACTTCACACTTTATACAACTAGTTTATAAATATTTTATATAATTTTGTTTTTACTAACAATTAACAAATTACTTCCTCTCAAATTAGTTTAGAAACTTTTACAAAGAAATTCATAATATAAGTAATAAAAAATTATCTGCCTCGTAATATAACATGGCAAACACAAACAATTAAGAACAAGCTTATGTTCTTTTTAGTTTTACCTAGTATTTTTTACTTAATAGGTTCAACGGTCAATATTAAAGGAATATATAAAATTAAAGAAAATTAATCAATTAATTTTTTTGGTTTCTATTCTAACTTTCTAAACCTATTGCAAAACCTTTTTTTTTTTTTTGGGTAAATCTATTGCGAAATTTATTACGTGTTCAGTGCAATTTACAAAAAAAAATAAAAAAAAAATGGTAGGAAATTTGAGTTTTGATCGATGTATGAAAAATGTTTCGATTCCTATTGTTTTCAAGCGATTTATACTGGGAAAATTGATTTATTATGGTATGAATATTCATATTTATAAATGGTTAGGAAGGAACTGGCACTACTACAGAATAGGGTCAAAGACGACGGTGAAAATCCGTCGTCTTACGTGTTTAGACGACGGACACGAAACCGTTGTCTAATGAGGTATCGTCAATACTAATAAAACATCGACGACGGTTTAAAACCGACGTCTAAAACGTTACTGAAGCCACGTGGATGCCACGGGGCAAATATATAGACGACGGTTTAATATTGGAACCGTCGTCTATGTTAAGTATAGACGACGGTTTCTATATAGAA